>ML806958.1:188993-285053 GCA_009831015.1 Picea engelmannii | reverse complement strand
CAATGGATGAGTATGAGAGGAGGTTCCTTGAATTAATGAAGTATGTTGGCTTCGTAAAGGATGAGAAGGTTAAAATTCAAAGATTTCTAAGTGGGCTACCTTTTTTCTATAGTGATAAGATACATTATGATGAGCCCAAGATATTGGAAGAAACCATAACAAAAGGTGTAACGTCCCCAGACCCAACCGAGGGACATTTCGGTGCGGAAAAATCTTAAAAATGAATTTTTTTGTTAACTATTTTAATTCTTTTACAACTAATTGATTTCTTGTAGCTTTCAACTATTAATTACAACCATACACAACTACTATATATTACTATTTAATTACATGCATCTACAACATGATAAATAAACATGAATGCAACCAATAAACTTTATTACAACAACATATAAATCATTCTCAAATACACAGAGTTCATGCACAACATTTATACACATAAAAATAACACATTAACAAGATCAAACACATATCTTTTAAATATGTTGTGCAACCAACTCCTTGGGACAAACGTTCCACCCAACCATAGACTTGTTGTTCCAAATCTCAACAAAAAATCACCCCTGAGATGAGGCTATTAATCCAAAAACGAGGGTGGTCTCTCACAATCCACTCACAATTCATAAGACTCATAACCTACTGATATCTTCCTACAATTGTCCCGATTTTTCACCAGCTCTCTTCCTCTTGACCTACCCAACCCAAGGAATGTACCCATTCAATTATCTCAGTCCCTCAGGCATCCAATTCATTTATAAGGGTCTCTCTGGCACAAGTAACTGAGAATCTCTCAGCTGGGAACTCAAGGGAACTTGCTGTTAGGAAATTACTAACAAACCAACAAAAAACACTTGTTGTTACAATGTAACTCTCCCAGGAGTTCACTCTTTAGGCCTGACAACTTGGATATTCAGTTATCCAACTCCAATTCACTCTAGATATTCTCTAGCATGCTCTATAATTCACCCTCCATGGATGCACCAGCTCCAAGCTCTTTTTTTCCCCTCTCTACTTGCTCCTCATGCACAAAACTTGATTCTCTCCAATTACTGTCCCAACCCTTACAAATTTCTCTCCTTTAGCTTGCTTTCTTGACTCAAAAACTTCCCCAAGATGATTTTACTTAACCGCCATGTTCTCAATAGCTATGGGATGTGACTACTCACACCTACTCTCTTACATGTATTCAATGATTGGCTTTGGAAATTCTCAATAAAAAATTAGAAGGTTCATATACAATTAACAATTTTAGGATAATGGTTTGGATCAATATACATGGGTAATTCCCCCTTGGACACCTCTTGGCCATTATCCTATATGCTCCTCTCTCTTTTGGATTAATTCATCCCCCATCTCTTGTCCATGTCCCCTTAGCATCTGGCATCACATTTTATTATTAAAATATAGAAGTACAATTCACATATTACATCGCTTTGGATGTAGCCACACATTATATCTACATAAGAATTAATTAAACCGGGGATTATAGTGGGGATGTTACATCCCCCCTCCCATATAATTATGCACCATCCTCGATGCACTCTATGTCGATATACATATATGCAAATTTACATCACAATACTTAGAAACAAAAATTCTGCAATTTAACAACTCCAACAGTAGCTCCAACTATAATCTCATGTTCATTTCAACTCGCCGACCCAATGAATGCACCATTAATTTATCAGAGTTAACCCAAGGGATATACCATCCGTTTATTAGATCTAACCCAAGGAATGAGCCATTCTTTTATCAGGGTTCCCGATGCATTTTGCTAGGACTTATGAGATGTGGTTCCGCGAGTCTAGTTGATCAAAATGTAGTCTTGCATTTTGTTTTCTTCAAAATTGTAAAAAATTTTTGGGCATTCCTCCCACATGTTTTATTCATGCTCCCATGTAGCATATTCAGAACCGTAACATGTCTATTGAACCTTTACCATCCCTATGGATTCATTCCTGAGCACTTTGACTTTTCGATCGTGGATGCGTATTGGTTCCACCCGGAAATCCCCTTCGTGCTCCGCCTGGATCACATTCCAATCAATTATGTGGTTAGGGTCAGACACATATTTCTTTAATAATAATACATGAAATACATTATGCACTCTCATGGATGCAGACAATGCTAGCATGTATGCAACCAACCCTATATTTTCTAAGATTTAAAAAGAATCACAATATCTTGCTTCTGCTTTGGGAAAATTCCTAATCTTAGCAGAATTTTCTTTGCATTCACTTTTAAAAATACATGTTCACCCACTTTAAAATATCTAAACACTCTATTCTTGTTTGAAAAACGTTTCATCCTGTCATGGGCAGTCTTTAAATTCTGCTTTATCTTTTCCATCTTCTCTTCCATTTCCTTCAACAAACCTGGCCGAACAATTTCCCTTTCTATTGGATTATCCCAACTCACTGGTGTGTTACATTTTCTGCCATACAATGATTCAAATGGACTCATTTTCAATGAGGCATGATACCCAATATTGTAGGGAAATTCCACTAAATGAATATAATGTTTCCACTTTGATGGCTGATCCATCACATACATTCTAAGCATGTTCTCAATTATCTTGTTGGTACTCTCTGTTTTTCCATATGAATCTGGATGATACATTGTACTAAGATTTAAATTTGTCCCAAAGCCTTTGAAAAAACCCTTCCAAAAATTGGAAGTGAACTATGGATCTCTATCTGAAACTATTGCCTTAGGTACCCCATGTATCCTGACAAGCTTTTTCATATATATTTATGCAATGATTGTTTCATTGTGTCTAGTCTTTACTGGAATAAAATGCGTTGCCTTCATCAATTTATCCACCACCACCATGATGGAATCATGCTGCTTCACCATTCTCGGAAGCTTTGTAATAAAATCAACAATGACAACTTCCCACTTCCATTCCAAAATGGGAAATGGTTGTAGCAAACCTATTGGATGTCTATGTTCAGTCTTTACTTTTTGACATTCTAGACATTTGGGTATGTAATTAGCCACTTCTTTCTTCATTCATGGAAAAAAATATTGGCTTCTTACAACTGCAATTGTCTTATGATATCTTGGGTGCCCGACATATCACACATTATGCATTTTCTTAAGAACGACATTTTTCATCTCATTGGAATTTGACACATATACCTTGACTTTGTATAAGAGAATTCCATCTTCTTTCATGTCATAAGAATTATATTTCTGCTGAAAATTACCTCATTGTAATATCTCTTTTATTTTTAAATAATGCTGATCTGAATTTGCTGCTGCAATAATTTGATCTTTTAGATTAGTCCTGTACATGCTAATGGATTCAACTTGCACTTCATGTGCTCTCCTGTTGAGTGCATCAACCAATTGATTTTCCTTTCCTTTTATATGCTTAATTTCAAAGTCATATTCACTCAAAAATTCCAACCATCTAGTTTTTTCTGGCATTTATTGTTGGCTTTTCTAGACTCATAGCATACCACATGATCCCTTTGATTAAGAAATCCACCGAACCCTTCCTTGCATGCATCGGTACACACAACAAAATCTTCATCAAGATTTGCAATCTTCATCAAGATTTGCAATCTTCATCAAGATTTGCAATCTTCATCAAGATTTTCAATCTTCAATATTGGTGCACTTGTCAATATTTCCTTCAACTACTGAAAGCTTTCTTCACACTTGAAAGTCCATTCAAAATTCACTCCCTTATTTTGCAAAGAAATGATTGGACTTGCAATCTTCGAAAATCCTTTTATGAATCTTCAGTAATAACCGACAAGACCCATGAATGATCTAACATATGTCACATTATTTGGCACTGACCATCCTCTAATGGCCTCTATCTTTTCAGGATCCACTGCTATCCCATCTATTGAAATGATATGCCCCAAGTAGTGAATCTTGTTTTGGTAAAATATGCACTTACTTATCTTATCATACAATTTATGCTCTCTTAAAACTTGCAACACCATTCTTAAACGTTTCTCATGTTCCTCTTTTGACTTAGAATAGACAAGTATATCATCTAGGAACACAATCACAAACTTGTCCAGGTACTCCTAGAACACTCCATTCATTAGGAACATAAAGACAACTGGGGAATTTGATAGTCTAAATGGTACGACTGTGAATTCATAATGCCCATATCTTGTCCTGAATGCGGTTTTGCTGACATCTTCTTCTTTTATCCTTACTTGATGATATCCCGATCTCAAGTCAATCTTGGAAAATATTCTTGCACCTTTAAGTTGGTCAAACAAATATTCTTGGAAAATGATACTTTTTATTTATGGTGACCTTATTAAACTGTTCGAAATCAATAAATAACCTTAAGGTTCCATATTTCTTCTTCACAAAAAGAATTGAGGCTACCCAAGGTGACACACTTGGGCATATATACCCCTTCTTTAACAATTCTTCAAGTTGCATTTACAACTATTTTAGTTCTGGTGTGCCCATTCTGTATGGTGTCTTGGACACTGGGGCAACTCCTAACACCAAATATATAGAGAAATCAATGTCTCTCTTTGGTGGAAATCCTAGGATTTATTTAAAAAAATATTCAAAATTCCTTAAGACTGGATGGTCTTTAATGCTTGCCACTTTATCTTTGGTTGTCTCTTCCATATGGGCTGCAAAAATTTGACATCCCTTACTGAAACTCTTTTTCAACTGCATAGCTGAAAACTCTCTAACAACTACAACTCTTGGAATGCCTTGAATCTTTCCTTGCTACCCTTCTTCATCAAGACATGTGATTTTCTTGTTGTAACAATCTAGGATAGCATGGTGATTTTCCAATCAATTCATTCCAATTAGAAAATCATATGAAACCAATGGTATGATGTTTACATCCACCTTTGTGTTGATTCCATTCATGTCTATTTGACAATCTTTAACCAACTCATTGATTTTCCTCTTAGCCCCTATGGCTAACTGAACTAACCAAGATTTCTTATGCTTACTTCTTTGCAAGTGAAATATTTCAACAATGTTAGCATTTATATAACTATGGCTAGCTTCAGAATCAATCAAATTTGCTATGGGTTGGTTATCAATCTTACCTTCCACTTCGATCATGGGGGATTGATATTTTGCTTGTTTTTTGTCCAAGGCTGCATAAATACTTGGCATGTTTCCGCCCATGTCTTCCATTGTTTTAGCCTTTTGAATGTTGTGGAAAATCGTCATTCTTTCTCCTTTGTGAGGGCAGTCCCTATATAAGTGATTTCCCTCACATCTCCAACATTGTACATGTTAATGCCCTAGATTCTTCCCAAATGAATATGCATTCTTGTGCTCATTTTGGGCTGCTTGAACTTGTGGATTTACTTGAGAGTTATTCCTAAAAAGTGTGGATTAAAACCTTTCTGCCTTTGATCATTTTTCCCTTCCATCTTGTCATTCCAAGTCTTTTGGAAAATTGGCCTTCCTTTGCTTTGCTCATAAAGATGCCTTGCTCTCCTTATGGATTCCTCCAAATTCTTTGGGTTATCATATTGAATCTTGCCACTATAGAAGGAGGGAAACCCACTTAAAAACCTTTGTATTTTGACCTTCTCATCCTTGATGAAGTCAACATACTTCAACAATTCAAAGAACCACTTCTCATATTTCTCCATTGTTATGGTTCCCAACTTGAGTTCAAATAACTCTTTCATCTTTCTTTCATAGTAATGTTCTTAAAAATACTTCTCTTGGAAGTACCCTTTGAATTACCTCCACGAGAATTACCTCATATAGGTTCTTTGATTTCTTGAGCTGATCCTACCACATGGATAGCTTTCCTTGCAAGTGGTAGGTGGAAATTCGGTATTCTACCCATAATCCTTAGCATATTTCCTCCCATGTCTTCCATTGTCTCAACCTTCTGAATATTGTGGATAGTCCTCATTCTTTCTCCTTTGTGAGGGAAATCCATACATAAGTGATTTCCCTCACATCCCCAACATTGTATAGGTTTCTTCCTTGGCTTCTTCCCAAATGAATATGCATTCTCGTGCTCATTTCTGGCTTCTTGACCTTGTTGATTTGCTTGAGAGTTATTCCTGAAAAAGGGTGTCTTAAAACTTTTCCGCCTTTGATCATTTTTCCCTTCCATATTGTCATTCCAAGCCTTTTGGAAAACTAGCCTTCCTTTGCTTTGCTCATAAAGATGTCTTTCTTTCCTTATGGCTTCCTCCAAAGTTTTGGGGTTATCATATTGAATCTTGTCACTAAAAAAGGAAGGAAACCCACTTAGAAACCTTTGTATTTTGACCTTCTCATCCTTGATGAAGTCAACATACTTCAACAATTCAAAGGACCACTTCTCATATTCCTCCATTGTTATGGTTCCCAACTTGAGTTCAAAGAACTCTTTCATCTTTCTTTCATAGTAATGCTCGAAAAAATATTTCTCTTGGAAGTACCCTTTGAATTGCCTCCATGAGATCCTCTTCTCATATAGGTTCATGGATTTCTTGGGCTGATCCCACCACATGGATACCTTTACTTGCAAGTGGCAGTTGGAAATATTTCTTCATTTCCAACAACCATGCCTCGTCATCTTCTCCTTTCCTGTGCTCACCATTGAAAGTTAGTGGCTTAATATTCCTCATCTCACTTTGCAAGATATCTGCCTCAGATCTTCTCATTTGCCTCCTAACGGGAGACATGGTTGGGATTCTCCTTTTCCTTAAACTTGCACGAGTTCTTCCAGTGGAATTCCTTGGAGAATAATGGTGCCTACTCATGCTTCTTGACTGCTTATCATTTCCATGATCATCCCTTTTTCTATGGGATCTTGATGTTGATGCTTGTCTAGAACTAGCTTCTTGCTTGGTGTTAGAGTCCTTGTTAAATTACTTATGTAACATGTTTAAGCTCCAAATTATCTCTTCCTAATCCTTCATAAACCTTTTGTTATCAACTTTGAAGCTTTTCACTTCTCTATGCAGGCTTCTCATAGCCTCATGCTCCTGCCTACCTCTTCTTCCATTTGAATCTATCTCAGCATTCCTCATGCTAACATGCAAACATATGACCTCTTCCTAATTGAATGTAACATCCTTGAGAATCTTCCATAACTCCAATCCTCATATAATAACCAAAGTTTCTTTCCTATACCTCTAATTCTGCAAGAAATCTACATGTAATAATTACTGTTAGAAACATGCATAGAATAAAACATTCCATACATTAGAATACATGTTATTTCTTCATCAATTTATGGAGGAAATAATGCACCAAATCAAAATTATTATTCCTTAGATGAATTCCTCTCTAAAATAATTTTCCAACGACTGTACTACCAATTTCGCTCTTTTATTGCTACATAAATCCATTTATTAATTTCTAAGAAAATGTATTACCCAATTCAAAATTTTGGGTTGAAAAATGTCTTCTACTCGTCAAGACATTTCCATCGATTTTTTTTCTTCTCAAATCCGATCTTCGATTTGAAAGTTATGGTCCGGAGAAGTTTAGGCTATTTTACCCAATTTATCCTTACATGCTATAGGTGTCTTATTTCTCTTCCTTCTCATTTTTAGGTACCCATAACCAAAATATGACTTCACCGCTGGATTCTATGGGTCATATTATTTCCATCGATTACTCCTGTACCCCAAACAAACTTTTGAGCATGGAGTTATGCCATCCAGAAGTAAATTTGGTGCTAAAATTTTACCCTTACTGTTTGGCTGTAACTTTCTCATACGATCTCCATTTTGCGAACTGTTTAGCTCATTGGATAGCTCTCTCTGAGTTATTGGATATCTCTCTCAAGGTGCACTCTGTCTCATGGGTTTTTATTGAATAAAAGCATCATTTAGGCCCTAAAAATTTATTTACAAGTTAATGACCTTCAAAAACCACAAAAAATCGTATAAAACTGATTGTTTTACTATTGTAACATCCCTTTAAATATGAACTATTGATCTCAAATCGTGTCAAATATAAGCGATTGATCTGCACTACATTTCCCATCAACGACCGATGTTATTACTTGGGTGTGCACCACACTTTCCCTGATCTTCCGACGCAACTGTCGACCATCGACCAATTCCCCCGACAACCGATTTGTACACAACTCTAAATCGACCGATTCGACCATTGATTGTCGATGATATTCGTTGGCGAATGAAAATCCTCACTGATTCGGCTGATGGCCGAACATCGACCCATCGAAGATCGACAATCCATAATGATTGTCAAAAACACTTCCCCAAATCGGCCGACTTAACCATCGACCATCGACCACTTCTGTTGGATGATGTGGAAACTGCTGATGTGGCATGACACGTGGGTGATGACTTGGCATGACATGTCATCCTATAGTGTCATCTTGGATGACATGGATTTTGACATCATCATCCTCCTTCCCCCCACCGGGTGTCGGCTGATTCTCTTGGACAAACATAGCACCTCGCCGAATCGACTGACGCTTGTCCATCGACGACTTTTGTTGCTTGATTCAAAACACTTGGTGAATTGGCCGACACATGACCATCCACCCATTGAATATTGATGATTTTTTCTTTCTTGATTCGAAACACCTCACTGAATCGGCTGACGCCCGACCATCGTCCCATCGGCCATCGATGATCAAAGATGTCCTTTGGCTGAATTAAACTCTTCACCATTTTGGCCAACCCGACCATCGACCGTCGACAATTTCTCTTGGTGAACTTCATCACTTAGAAATTTTTTGACATTTCTCTGATTAATCTGGACTGTTGATATGATCACTTTCAAAAACCCTCGAAATGAATCCTGGCCGTCAATTTGATTAACCTTTCAAATGACCGAAACATTACGATTTTGTTTTTTAAATTTATCATAATGAATCTTGGCTGTTGATCTCGAAATCAATCACAATC
Organism: Picea engelmannii; assembly: GCA_009831015.1. NCBI lineage: Eukaryota > Viridiplantae > Streptophyta > Pinopsida > Pinales > Pinaceae > Picea > Picea engelmannii. The sequence continues at coordinate 276,204 of ML806958.1, read as the reverse complement.
TCGACCGTCGATTCACTAAATTATATTCTATACTTCGAAGACCATTAGAACATGAAATTCAACCATTCCAAGTCTATTTCGACTCTGGAACCGACATATTTATGCCTTAGATCATTTCTTTGATTGTCATGAGGAATACCAACTTGAAATTTACCCATGAATTTGGGGATTTCACTCCAACTTCTATGTTTTTCCCCAATTTGACACAAACTGAAGTCTGCAACAATGAATTACTCAATTTGCACATGTTCTTGGTCCATTAAAGCATGGTTTTTGAAACTAAGGGTTCTGATACCATAATGTAACATCCCCCAACCCAACCGAGGGACATTTCGGTGCATAAAATTCTTAAAAACAAATTTTTTTGTTAACTATTTTAATTATTTATAGCTAACTGGTTTCCTATAGCTTTTTTCTACAAATTATAGTGAGAAATAACTATTTCCTATTACTATTTAATTACATGCATCTACATCATGCTAAATAGACATGAATGCATGTAATAAAATTCATTACAACAACATATAAATCATTCTCAAATACATAGAGTTCATGCACAACATTTATATAGATAAAAATAACACATTAACAAGATCAAACATTTATCTTTTAAATCTGTTGTGCAATCAACTGCTTGGGACAGACGTTCCACCCAACCATAGACTTGTTGTTCCAAATCTCAACAACAAATCACCCCTAGGTTGAGGCTAGTAATCCACAAAAGAGGGTGGTCTTTCTCAGTCCACTCACAACTCATAAAACTCATAACCCACTGATATCTTCCTACAACTATCATGATTTTCCATTAGCTCTCTTCCTCTTGACCTTCCAAACCTAAGGAATGTACCCCTTCACTGATCTCAGAACCTCAGGCATACCATTTGTTTATCAGGGTATATCTGGCATAGATAATAAAAAATCTCTCAGCTGGGAACTCAAGGGAACTTGCTGCTAGAAAATTACCAACAAACCATCAACAAACACTTTCTATCATAATGTAACACGCCCAGGAGTTCACTCTTTAGGATTGAAATCCTAGATCTTCAGTTATCCAACTCCAATTCGCTCCAGATATACTCCAACATGCTCTAGAATTCACCCTCCATGGCTGCACCAACTCCAATCTCTCTTTTTTTCCTCTCTACTTGCTCCTCATGCACACAACTTGACTCTCTCCAACTTTTGTCCCAACCCATACAAATTTCTCTCCTTTGGCTTGCTTGCTTGACTCACACACTTCCCCAAGATGATTTTACTCAACCCCCATGTGCCCAATAACTATGGGATGTGACTACTCACACCCACCCTCTTACATGTATTCAATGATTGGCTTTGGGAACACTCAATAAAAAATCAGAAGGTTCATATACAATTAGCAATTTTAGGATAATGGGTTGGATTAATATACATGGGTAATTACCCCTTGGACCCCTCTTGGCCATTATCCTAGACCATCCTCTCTCTTGTGGATTAATTTGACCCCCATCTCTTGTCCATGTCCCCTTAGCATTTGACATCACATTTTAGTTTTAAAACATATAAATACAATTCCCATATTACATTGCTTTGGTCATAGCCACACATTTTATCTACATAAGAATTAATTGAAATGGGGATTATAGTGGGGATTTTACAAAAGGAGAGTATCTTTATGAGTAGAATAAAGGAAGACTATCTTTCCAAAAGGCTTGGGATGACAAGAAGAAAGGAAATATGGAGCAAAGAAAGAAAGGGTATAAGCCACCACTTTTTAGAAACAGTTCTCAAGGATAGCCAACATAAAATGATCCTAGGATGATAGAGTCTCTGAGGAAAATTCAAAGACGACAACCCATAAAAAGTTGTGGATGTGAAGGAAACCATGTGTACATAGATTTCCCTCGCAAAGGAGAAAGGATTAGGAATGTTCACAATATCTAGCAATATAATATATTTGAAGACATGGGTAGAATCTTGCCAAAGATTTATTCAGCCTTGGACAACAAGCAAGTGGAATACCAATCTCATATGATTGATGTAGAATGTAAGATTGATAATTATCCCATAGCCATTTTAATTGATTATGGAACTAGCCATAGTCACATAGATCCAAATCTTGTTGAGATATTTCACTTGCAAAGAATGAAATATTACTTCAAGGTATATACGCCCAAGCATGTTACCTTGGGGTGCCTTGATGTTCTTTGTGAAGAATAAGGATGGAAACTTAAGGTTGTGATTGATTTTAGGAAGTTGAACAAGGTTACTGTTGGCACAGAGGCAGAACCAGGGTTCAATGCTTAAACATCACACCAACAAAACCCTAACTATCGACCCTTTCGGCAACACCTGCGAAGCAAATGAAGTCTCACTGTGATCACAATAATTAACATAGCACTTATCAATTAACATTCATTAGTATTTTAACCCTTATTCACATCGCAGGTTAAACCCTTGTTACAGAACAACAAAATATTACTCAAGATCTAAGCATATCTAACCATTATCACACAACATCATAGTGAATTTAGCATTCATTCATACATAAAACACTTGAGCGTCAATGGATTTAAAAAATTAAATACATATACAACATAAACAACATAGCACAAAGCACATTGACACAAGATATACGTGGTTCACCCTAGTGTGGGGCTACATCCACCAACTCTTCTTCTTATTTGTTAGTCTCCTTCAATCTTATTACATGCACAGAGCCACAAAGCCAGCTCTGCATAGGACAAGATATCTGCACACACCTCGCCAGATCCTCCTTCCCCGAGTTAGGTCCAAGCACAGATCCTTTACACAGTCTGTGCACAAAGCACTTACAAAACACTTGCACTTAGCTCTGCAAGCCTTAACACATCTTCTTGCACATAGCTAACATTAGCACTAAGACATCGACCTACTAGGTCTCTTTCTTACATCGCCTAACTACTTATTTATACATTACAAAAGGGGCCTAAACATGGGAAAACCCATGGGCCGACAACCCATACTTGTTACATAAAACCTAAAACCCAAAAAGCCCGTAAGAAGGGTGAGATCCCGCGATATCCACTTCGCCTAGGCGCTCCGTCTTCGACTAGCCTGTGGAAGTCTAAAAAATAGTCAAACACAAACAACGTTTCCACAAAACTTGGTCGAGGGTCAACATGCCCCCAACACTCACCCGTGACTCATCCCGAGTCACTCTGATCTGGGCAATACTTCTTTGAAGGCCTCGAGCTTAGCTTGAGATACCTTGACTTGCTGCTTCACCAGAGCCTCCTGCTCGGTGAACTCTTGAATGACTTGCTTGGTCACAGGCCCTTCCAGGCACTGTTCCACTGCTGTGACCACCTGTTCTAGCTATGATCCTTATCCCTTGATTTCTTCAAAGAGGGTGCAGGCTTCGTCCTACACCGGCTAGAGTCACTGTGTCACCTCCATCACTCTGCCCTGGATAGCTATGACCTGTTGCTGAACTGTGCACTGCTCCTGCGATCTCTTCATCTTCTCAACGATCGTAAGATGCTTGAGCACCGCTTGCACTGTCGATGCCTGCTGCTTCGCCTCCTGGAGCTGTGCCTCCAATATCCTCAGCTCTGGGTCTTCTGGAAGGTGCTCATAAGTCTACACACTTTGGTTACTTAATTGCTTGCATTCTGAGGCTAACACCCAGATTCTTTCTATTGCGCTCCTGACAGTTTCTTCCCTTTGATATCGCACTTCTTGCAGAGTGCTCGACATTGCTTGCAGTTCCAACTTTTCTACTCTTGCTTGAAGCTGCTGAATGGATTCAACGAGATTCCCCACTTGGCTTTCAACTATCTCTTCTTCCATCTGGGCCAAGCCCAACACAGAGAGAAGTGCTCTAGTTACTTCTTCTCTAACACCAATCTGCTCCACGAGTAGCTGTTCTTTTTCTTTTTGGATATGCTCTCTCTCCTCTTCAAACTTCACACGAAGGTCATCTTTCTCTTACTGCGCAACCCAACGTTTCTCTAGGGCTTCCTCCAATGGATCGAAAATCCTCAATCAATACGATTCCATCCATTATGGCATGGTCTCAACGGTCTCATGGCGATCTTTTCCGCAATAACCACGTTTCTAACCATTCCAGAGTGTCATCCTAACGGTCAGGATGCCTCCAACGGTCATATAGTTTGTCCAAGTCGAAGTTCTCTTCTGCACTATTCTGCTATTCTGGCGATGTTCAATTTCTGCAAGCCTGCTTCCTGCGAAGTCTTCACTAGAACCTCCTACGGTCTTTCTAACTTAGCTTTCTTCTTACTGAGCTTTCTGGCCTTCTTCCCTATGATCTTCATTTCTAGATTCCTCTTTCCATTCGTATTCTTATCTTCTCTTAACATAGTAACTTCGCACTGCTGATGTTCTCTCAAAAGTTTCACATGCAATATCTCTTCTCTTACTAGTTCTGGGGTAGGTTCTCTTTTCTCCTCCATGGATAGGTTCTTTAAGCCTTCTTGTGTTCTTTTAACTTCGACATCTAAGTCTCTGTCCCTCAGTTGCTTCAACTTGTCCTCTTGTTATTGTACTAGTCACTCTATTTTCTCGGCTATGAAGTCCCTTAATCCTTGCTTTTTATGTTCTATGGCTTCCTCTTCTTCTTTCCTTCGGATTTGATCTTTCTCAATCCAGGTCTTTCCTAACAAAAGTGAAAAAGGAGCACTATTCTCAACAAACCTAATGACCTCAAAGTCTTCTTCAGTCGATGTTCTATGGGAAATCATAGGTACATTAGTAAGTCTTCCACATAGGGTTATCATCTTTCCTTTGAACAAGCCTATCCCTCTTAATGAAGGAATCATAGCAGGCTTTCCCAAAATTTCCCAAGTACTTTATGGAATAATGTTCACTTGTGTTTCTTCGTCCAAGACACAGTCTATGTTAAAGTCTCCTATTCTTTGTTCTATGCACTGCTTTTATTTTAAGATCTCTGGTAAACTGACGTCTCTGTGATCATCCAATGTTTCTTTTAGCTGTAATAACATAGTCTCTGATTCTCTAACATATCCTTAGTTTCTTGACCTTCTTCATGGTTTTCTTATCTCAAGTTCATCTTCTCAAATTTAGCAATCATTCTAGGGAAATCCAAAACCTCATTATCAATAGCTTTACAACAAAGAAAAATTGGACCTCTACTAGGGCACTCCTTAGCAAGATGTCCCGGTTTTTTGCAACTATAACAAAGTGTTAATCCTCTCTTTCTCTTAAACAATCCCCAACCTTTCTTGTACTGTGCACTAGGATCACAGTGATGGACCTACAACCTACAAAAATTCTTTTTAGGGTCCTGCATCCACTTGTTAGTCCAAAAATTCTTTCTATGCATAGGAATAACATATCTTTCACTACTTCTATCAAATCTATTTAGATCAAATCTTATTTCTTCTAATGGTGCCCTAGTTTTGAGACTAGGACCAAATCTATCAAACATACCTAGATCCATACTTTTGAAGAACAAATTTCCACTTATCTTACCTTTATCAGAGCACACAACTTTAATATCTAACCTCTTTCTTCAGATTGGGCTTCCTTCTCTTAGCACATAGCTTCACAAGTCAAGTAGAATACTGCACACTACAACAACAGATCTACGCATAAATCTTTCTCTTTTCTTTAGTTCCCAACAATCACAGTTTCAGGTCCCAACAACGGAACCATTTTTTGGCACAGGGGCAGACCCAAGGTTCAACGCTTCAACAACACACCAAGAAAACCCTAACTACCGACCCTTTCGACAAAACCTATGAAGCAAATGAAGTCTCACCTGAGGCAGAGGTAGGGGGGGTTGTAGGACTCAAGTGTCTACAACCTAGCTGGGACACAGATCTATGATCACAATAATTAATAGCGCACTTATCAATTAACATTCATTAGTATTTTAACCCTTATTCACATCGCAGGTTAAACCCTTGTTACAGAACAACGCAATATTACTCAAGATCTAAGCATATCTAACCATTAGCACACAACATCAGAGTTGATCTAGCATTCATTCATACATAAATCACTTGAGCATCAATGGATTTAAACAATTAAATACATAAACAACATAAACAACATAAACAACATAACACAAAGCACAATGACATAGGATATACGTGGTTCACCCCAGTGTGGGGCTACGTCCACCAACTCTTCTTCTTATTTATTATTCTCCTTCAATCTTCTTACATGCACAGAGCCACAAATATAGCTCCACATAGGATAGGATATCTGCGCGCACCTCACCAGATCCTCCTTCCCCAAGTTAGGTCCAAGCATAGAGACTTTACATAGTCTGTGCAGAAAGAAGTTACAAAACACTTGCACTTAGCTCTGCAAGCCTTAACACATTTTCTTGCACATAGCTAACATTAGCACTAAGCCATTAGCGTACTAGGTCTCTTTCTTACATCGCCTAGCTACTTATTTATACATTACAAAAGGGGCCTAAACATGGGCAAACCCATGGGAAGACATCCCATACCCGTTACATAAACCCTAAAACCCAAAAAGCCCGCAAGAAGGGTGAGATCCCGTGATCTTCACTTCGCCTGGGCGCTCCGTCTTCAACCAACCTGTCGAAGTCTAAAAAATGGTCAAACACGACCAATGTTTCCACAAAACTTGGTCAAGGGCCAACAATTACCATAAAGAAAAAATATCATTTGCAGAGGTTTGATGATCTATTTGCAACTAAAATGTGCAAGCATATTTTCTAAGATTGAATTGAGGTCAGGTTATCATCAGGTGAGGATTAAAAGAAGAATATATCATCAAGAAAACATTCAAAACAAGATATGGACATTATGAGTTTGTAGTGGTGCCATTTGGATTATCAAATGCACCAACTATATTCATGTGTTTAATGAATGGAATGTTCAGAGAGTATCTAGACAAGTTTGTGATTGTTTTCTTAGATGATATACTTATCTACTCCATGATAGAGGAGGAGCATGATTGACATTTAAAAATAGTGCTATAGTTATTGAGGGAGAATCAGTTGTATGCCAAGTTGAGCAAGTGTTCATTTTATCAAAGGAAAATTCATTATTTGGGCCATAGTGTATCAGGGGAAAATATATCAGTTGATCCTGAGAAGATAGAAGCCATTAGAGGATGGTCAACACCAAATAATGTTATAGAGTTCTGATCATTCACGGGGCTTGCAAGCTATGAAAAGAGTTTTATTAAAGGATTTTCAAAGATTGCACACCCAATCACTTCTTTGCAAGAGAACGATGTGAAATTTGAATGGACCTCCAAATGCGAGGAAAGTTTTTATCATTTTAAAGATTTGTTAACAGGTTCACCCATACTAAAGATTGATGATCCAAATGAAGACTTTGTAGTGTGCACAAATTCATGTAAATAATGACTTTGTGGAGTCCTTACCCAAAATGGAAATGTTATTTGCTATGAGTCTAGGAAGCTCAAAGAACATGAAAGGAACTATGCGACACATGAATTTGAATTGGAAACCATTATTCATACATTGAAAATGTGGAGACATTATCTCATGGGTAGCAAGTTTGAGCTAAGGATAGTGTAAGGTATCTAGAGAGGTAGTGGGGGGGCCCAGAGGACCCATAGTGATAATAGTGGAGGTCATTCAATGTAAGGTGGACTAGGTCCACTATATTATTAAATAAGGCCCACTATGGTAGTTAGATATAATAAATATAAGAGGACTTCTTAGAAGGTTCTACTTCTAGAAGATTCCTCATCTAGAATGTTCTTAGGTGATTGTAGCACTATATAAAGGGGTTCAAGAAATGTAATGAGACATGAAGAGAAGTATTGTATTTGGAGCGATAGCTCAATAGGAGGATGCCCCCTTGAAGAGGCAAGTGAACATGAGAGGATCCCTTCCATAATAGGATCCATTGTACGGTGTTGCCCTACCTCAAGGGTTTGATGGTAATAAAGGAGATTTTTCATATTGTTCTTGTATATCTATTGTGGTGTTTTTGTATTCAGGTCTTTGGTTCTTAACAAGTGGTATCAGAGCACTTTCCTTGGGCATACATTGTGGGCAAATAGTTTTTATTTTCGTAGATTTTTTTTTCAGAGCAGAAAAAAGAGGGCCGCGAAATTCTTGAAGTTTTCAGTATATTTCTGTGAAAAATTTGCAGAAAAGGGTTGTAGATATGATTTTCTCTCATAAAAACACCCAATTTGAAAAAAACAATCGTCCGAAACAGAGTCCGGGAAGTCAAGATATTGAAGTTTTAAAATCTGCAAATTTTCAGGATTTTTTCCGCGGACGGCGGCGAGAATTTTTTTATTTTTGTAGCATCTGGAGGCTGAATTTGCCCAAATAAATTATAGATATGATTTCGTCTCACAATTTCACCCAATTTCAAAAAAAAAAATCAGCCAAAACGGAGTCCGGGAAGTGAAGTTATGAGCATTTTAACTTCAACAGTTTTTTAGGGTTTTTCTAGAAAAAAACCGCGATTTTCTGCCGAAACTTATTAGGTCTATTTTTGGGGTTTTTTTCGTGACGGATGTAGAACCGAGGAGTTCATAGGATGATCAGATGGTTATTTCTTCTCAAAACCTGAAATAAATTCTTGAATCATTCAAAGCCCAATTGTTTCACACATTGGATGACAGATTGTATGCATTTGTACATGGCCTCACAAACAACCTCACAGACAGCCTCAATGATAGTTTTCGTAGTATTCAAGATTCATTGAATAACATGCATGATATATTTCTTATGGAGGGCCTCAGGGATGAATATAATCAAGAAATATATGCTTGGTATGATTTTGAGGCAGATTGTGATGATTGGTATATGGATAGTTGTCATTTCTGGGATGACAACCACTTTCATATTTTATTTGATGACTCTACTCCACCTTCTGTAGAGAACATCAATGTCCCACATCAGGAGCTAGTTACTAGAATTCAATATACATATTCTACAGTGGTATTATTCATTCCAGATTCTTCTACGACCCTTTTCCACTATGTGGATGGAGCTTCTTATTTGGATCCACATGATAGGTGTCAGTCTTTGGAGCATCATTTGGAGTTGGTTATTGGGTTCCAAAATCTTCCACGGAGAGTTCACATGAGCACTTGGTCATGGGACCTAGGCTTACAATGGTGTTTGGACTACTTTAGTATGGTGGATTTCCTTTCTACATGGGACCTTGGTTCTTCAGTCTTCTTTAGCATTATGGTCCACAATTATCCATGGGACCCTGGTATATGGTTGTACATCAAGCATTGAGGACAATGCTTTCATAAGGGGAATGGAATGTAAGGTAGCTAGAGAGGTAGTGGGGGGCCCCAGAGGGCCCATAGTGATAATAGTGGAGGTCATTCAATGTAAGGTGGACTAGGTCCACTATATTATTAAATAAGGCCCACTATGGTAGTTAGATATAATAAATGGGTAATTAGATATAATAAATATAAGAGGACTTCTTAGAAGGTTCTACTTCTAGAAGATTCCTCCTCTAGAATGTTCTTAGGTGATGGTAGCACTATATAAAGGGGTTCAAACAATGTAATGAGACATGAAGAGAAGTATTGTATTTGGAGCGATAGCTCAATAGGAGGATTCCCCCTCGAAGATGCAAGTGAACAGGAGAGGATCCCTTCCATAATAGGATCCATTGTACGGTGTTGCCCTACCTCAAGGGTTTGATGGTAATAAATGAGATTTTTCATATTGTTCTTGTATATCTATTGTGGTGTTTTTGTATTCAGGTCTTTGGTTCTTAACAGATAGACCATAGTGGTCTCAAATATTTATTTGGACAATTAACACTAAATTCTAGGAAAAATAGACAATTGGAATTCCTCAGTGGTTATGAATTTGACATAAAGAGTATCAAAGGAGGAGAGAATAGAGTGGCTGATGCACTCAACAAGAGGGTGCATGATATGCATGCTACAACCATAAGAATGCATATTTCATATTTCAAAGAAAAAAATTTAGAAGATGCAAAATCAAATCAACATTATTTGCAAGCGAAAGAAACATTACATCAAGGTAATTTTCAACAAAAATTTAAAGATTATGAGCTGAGAGAGGATGGATTCCTCATGTACAAGGGTGATGTATATGTGCCTAAATCTCAGGAGCTGAAAAATATAGTGCTGAGAGAAATGCACAATGTGTCTTATGCTAGGCACCCAGGATATCAAAAAACAATTTCCGTTCAAGGGGCCAATACTTTTGGCCAGGAATAAATAAAGATGTGGCTAATTACATTGTTATAGCAAATTTTTCCTCACTCCATGCAACTTTCTTGGATGGCCTTTCCATTTCCCTATGTAGAATTGAAGTCCCCCTTTGTACTTCCCAGAGCCAAAAAATCATATTTTTCCACATATACGCGCCCTACCAGTTAGATACATGCATATACACAGGTTGCACCATTATAGCTCGCATACATCGAGTTTGGTGATCAAAATTAAAAATTGTGTCGGGTCACGAGATCCATGATCCTTGAACTTCCATATACTTGAAACGTTGTGACTCGGCCCTTCAATTCCATTTGAAGGCTATAAATTGAGCCATATCCAAGCCGTGGAAGAGGATATAATTCAACTTTTGAGAGAAAAGATACTTTGGAGAAATTTCCACTTCATATTGATTCTGCATCCCTTTATCCTTTAAAGTCTAAACTCATTGTTTAGCTCCCAAGCTTTTCCTTCTTTGATGGAGAACCTCATTGTCTCCTTTAGATGAGATTACCTTTGGTGGACGGTTGAAGTGGTGGAGGCCCAGATCAAAGGGACTTAGTTTCTTAGTTCTGAGACATGCCGACATAGAAGTTTGTAATTTGTATACTTCTGTTGATTATTTTAATAGAAATACTCTTTTCTCGTCCAATTGATATCTTGCAAATATTTGAATTATTATTCCATGGGGGTATTTTTTTTTATGTATGTTGATGGATTATTCTATTTTATATGCTAACATTATATATTATCACCATATGATTGCATATCTTGGTTGTTGAGGACAAGTTGTAGGTATAAAGCTTTGAGTTGTGTGCTCAACGATGGTCTTCATCGAACGCCCGAACGAGGTAGGCTCTTGACCTTGTCTTGTTAGCATTTCATTTTTATAACATACTTGGGATTATAGTTGTTTTTTGTAGTCATTCCATCTGTTGTGGTTTACCCCATGCCATAGAGATATTTTCCTCGTAACATACATATCCAGATGTCTATATTGTTAGAAGGTAAAGGTTGAGCACATACATCCATATGGATTGCTACAACTATTTCCCATTTATGAGTGGAAATGGGAAGTTGTTACAATTGATTTTATTACCAAGCTTCAAAAAACTTTAAAACAACATGATTACATCATAGTGATGGCGGATAAATTAACTAAGGATGCCCATTTTATTATAGCAAAGGTAACTCACAAGGAGACTAATATTCTAGAGATTTACAAGAGGGAAATTTCCATGCTACATGGTGTTCCCAAGAAAATTGTTTTTGACAGAGATCCGAAGTTCACATCAAATTTGTAGAAAGTATTATTTAAAGGACTTGGGACAAATGTGAATTTTAGCACAACATATCACCTATATTCAGATGGGAAAACAGAGAGGGTCAATCAGGTGATTAATGATATGATAAGGATGTATGTGATGGATACACCATCAAAATGAGAATATTATCTACATTTAGTCAAATTTGCTTATAATAATGGGTATCAGGCATATTTGAAGATGAGACCATTTGAATCATTGTATGGAAGAAGGTGTAACACACCCGTGAGTTGTGATAACCAATTTGATAGAGCAATCATTAGGTTGAAGTTGCTCAGGGAAATGGAAGAGTAGATGGTGAAAATCAAATAGAATTTGAAGGTTACATAAGACAGGAAGGAAATTTATGCAAATAAAGGAAGAACACATAGAATTCAGAGTGGGTGAGCGTGTCTTCTTGAAAGTGAAATCTAAGAAGAGGTCACTTAAATTGGGAAGCTTCCCAAAATTGGCAGCAATATATTGCAGACCATTTGAAATCCTAGAGAGGATTGGTTACGTTGCATACATGCTTGCACTTCCTTCATCCATGTGCATACATAATGTGTTTCATGTATCTTTTCTTAAGAAGTATGTTTATGATGCTAACCATGTAATTGATTGGATTGTGATCCACGTGGAGAACGAGGGAAACTTCCAGGTCCAACCAGTGTGCATATTGGAAAGAAATGTCAAGGTGCTCTAGAATCGAGCCATATGATTGGTAAAGGTCCAGTGGACCTACCCTGAAGATGCTACATGGGAGTATGAGGATGTCATGAAGGAAGAGTACCCACAAATTTATGAAGATTTTTAATTGTACATGTGTATATAATGCACCAAGGACAATGCATAAATAAGGGGGAGGGGAATGTATATCCCAGGTTGATTCCAAGGTTGTAAATGTACATATGTTTTTATAAGCTAGTGAGCCAGGATGCTTTTGGCGATAGTTCATGTGTATATATGTTTTGGGTAGGAGTGCTTGTGTGATATTAGGCCAAAAATATTGTATGTTGAAAGGTTGATGAGCCTGACATTGTAAATTGTAATCACACTCAGATATATTAATAAAATACATCACTATTGCAGGCCAAGTCAAATAGAGAGTATGAGGGGATAGGAATCCACAATGAGGGAAAGGAGGCTAAGGGATTAGGAAAGGGGCTTAAGACAAGGGGGATAATTTAAATATTAAATTAATCCTAAAGTAAAATCCTAGGTATTATTCATATATTTTTATCCTAAGTCTCCTAATGAGGGGACGAGTTCCCAAGTAGTGGGAAAAGAGTTACATAGTTGACACTTGTAAAAAAGGGAACATGCATACTTAAAGTGGAAACAACTTAGTGGAAATTGGGGAAATTCTCATTCATTCTAAATTTTAGCTTCTTGTCATGTTTTCTCTGGAGAATTTGGGGGGTGAGCTATAGAACCATTGTAACCCTATGTCATTGTGGACCTTGTGAATCCTAGCTGGATTTGGGTAAGAAATTCTCATTGGGTTTCCTTGGGGAAGGATGGAGCCTTAGAGTGAAAATTGTTGGGAATAGATTTCCCTAGGTGTGAGGTCTAGAGGGTGCCTGGAAACTCTTGAGTGTAGCTAGAGTTCTTGAAGCCACAATGCTCTAATATTTTGTCTTCAGCCTATGTTGGAGCCCTGGAAGGGAAGTGGGAAAACCCAAGGGATTTCGGTGCAGAGAAGGGGGTACATTTCCTTGGCTTGTACAAGTTGTGGGGAATGAGAGGTTGTAGGTTGGAGTTGGTGCTTTGGCCTAGCCATTGTTGTGATGAATGTTATACGATAGTTTGTTTAGGTATCCTATTACTTGGTGGATTGATATCCCTAATTCGGGGGTGAATTGCTATTGAGAGTTCTAGAGCATCAATGTAATTGTTGGGAGGAACGTATGAGGTTTGTGGGTAGTTGGTGATTTCATAAAAGATAAGTGTTGATTTTGTTATGTATTTTTATGCTGATTACTATGTGTTTATATATGCATAATTGTGTTATGCTATAATTGATTATATTTATGAATGAAAATTATATGTTGTTAGGACTGCATGAATGTTCATATGCAAGCATAATATTATAGATGGATATTAGGGCCCTACTTGGCCATAATTAATAAATTGTCTCATATTTTTAATGAGCAAGCAAAAATAAAGTTTTGAAATTCTGTATGTGACATGGTTTGGTTTTAGTGACATATGCCTATAATTCAATCTGGGGTGTGTTACATTCTATGATTCCAAAATTCAATCTTTGTGATATCTTGAATTAGCCCCCTCTTTGCTACCATTCTGAGTGTTCAAGCCATCTTTCTCTATGAGGGAAGATGTTGGCCTTTCTTTTGTGAATTAAAACTTGTTGAGATAATCAATACCAATGAAAAATCACAAAAAACATATCTACTACACTTCTCTTCATCTCACAGTGTGGTGCGCCTATTAGTATTATTTTTCCCCTAAAGTTGCATGAACCTTCTCATTCTCTAAGAAAAACTTGTGGAACCATAATGTCCCAATTGAACTCATTATTATTTCATCTCCTTAGGTTTATACTTTTTTATGGTCCCTTGTAAGACCAGAAGACTCCAAAATTGATTATGACAAAATAATTGTTGTCTTGGTGAATTTGTACACCTATCCACAAAATTTTCGAAGCAAAAGTATTCCAAAAAACACTTAAACTACCCTTTTAAGGCATTGGGTTCCTTATATGCATGAAACAACATTTTGGGCCTTTCATTTTTACAATGTAGTGGTCTTTGGTTGGTCACCATGTGCACGTGGCACCATTTTGGTTGGACACATCACATGCCAGTGACACATTAACCTTCTTTGGCTCAAAGGCTCCTTTTTTCTTCTATGTAGAGGGAAAATTGTCTTGTTCTTTGTTATGCATGGCCCCTTTCCTTGTGATTTATCTCCACATAGAACTTATTCTTCTCAGAGGGTGGAGTTTGGTGGTGTGCTCCCTTTCAACTCCTTATTGTCCTCTTCATGCACACATCATCACATGCCTTTATACCTTATTGTGTCCTTGATTAAACTTGTGAGGGCATTGATCATGGAGGTAATACTTATTTTTGATATCATTACAACCTCTATGGGAGTTCAATGTCTACATATCCTTTCCAGAGTGTGGTGTGCACTCTATCTTGTTCCATTCTATTGCATGGCCCACAATGCTACACAAGAACCTCTATGTGACTTTAACTTAGACTTTTCCTAATATTTTTTCCATTTCTTTGTGTGTGACATGAAGAATGGAGCAATAATATCCACATGTTTTTATGTGCATACCTTTGTGTGGCTAATCACTCCACATACACTTTATTGAAGGTATTTGTGAGCTTCTCTCAAGGCATGAATTACACTTCACCAAGGCATGAAAACCAAACTTTAAGAATGGAAAATAACAAGGGTTATCCAACATAAAATGACCAAAAAATGAACCACTACCATACCAAGTATTTAAGGATCCATTTTGGATCACACCTCCCCATTGGGAGACTTTTGGTCCTTGAAATATTTAACTCTTATTAACATAATTTTTGCACTCTAAATTTGCTGAATGTGGGTAAATTTACACCATATTTGGTCTTTGAAGAGGATTTGAAGGTCTTCATCCCCAACCAAAGATATCTCATTTTATCTTGTCTCTTTATACCTTGGCTCAAGAAGGCACAAAGAAAATAGTGGCTGTCCTCTTCTACAAACTAGTGTATTTTCTTAGCTGCCATTTTACTAAAAAGCCAAGATAAATTCTCATGGTAAAATAAAAATACTTGAGCACAACGTTATCTCTGATATACAAATTTATCTCTCACTTGGTATTTGAGCCTATCCAATGGGGAAATTACAAATTTATTCATCATTGAACTTTGTCATCTTGTATATTTTTAAAATAATGCCACTTGCTATCTATTTTCTTTGTTGCACATTGGGAATTAAGAAAAATATAATACTTGTTGGGGATTGGGTGTAACCTGATACAAAAAAAAAAAATAGAACTACAAATAATCGAAGAGGAATAACTTTAAAAGATAATGAGTGGTTTCTAAAGACACCGTTACAACACTTAAGCACACAGAATTGCGATCAGAACATCATAATTCATATTGAACATGCACACCATATTCAACATTGGTATCTAACACACATATATCACACGATAATGACCTATAAGGTCTACTATTTATAGCCTCAAGATCTAACCAACTTCCTTGAAATCGAGAAGATATTGTCCAAATATAACTATCGATGGTTAGAGTTGACTTTGTCAAATCCACATTTTATAGTCAGCTCGACAAGGATGCTTGACTTGGACGTCCATGCATCCAAATTGTAGTCGATTCCTTGGCTGTCAATCCACCGACTGACTGTCCGATTGATAGACTTGTCGATTACTTGACCTATTGAGGTAGATATTCGATCGATCACCCAATCGAATATTTACAGATGTTGGTCGATCGTCTAACCGATTGATTCCAAGATAAGTGTGATGAACCATCAGAACCAAAGGTTCGAACACCCCCCCATCAACACATAGCTCTGGAGATTCAGGAGGTGAAATCAAGTCAGTAGGACAACCCCCCATAATTGCAACTTCCTGAAGCCCAAGCATCCTATGAAGCTTGATAAACTTAGCTTCAGATAATGTCTTAGTAAGCATATCAACTATTTGATCATATGTTCTGAATAGACAAGAGAGACAACATTCTCATGAACCAACTTTCTCAAATAGTGAGCATGGAGCTCAACATCCTTTAGCTTATTCTGTGCAATAGGATTATCGACAACTTTAATGTCACTATGATTGTCACAATAAAGTGTAGTAGAGGTCTGTACATGAAATCCAAGTTCACCAAAGAGTTGGCGAATCCATACTGCCTCTATACTTGCATGAAGGACACTACAATATTCTTCTTCTGTGGTTGACAAAGAGACTACTTTCTGTTTCTTTCATGACCAAACCAATGGTCCAATTATGAAGTGAAACACATAGCTAAAGTGGACTTCCGATCATCATTGCCGCCTTCCTAGTCAGAGTTGCTAAAGTCAACAAATGAATCTAAACCTCGACAATAATTGATACCAAGATGAGTGGTACCTTTGAGATAGCGAACAATCCTTTTGACTACTTTCCAATGGATTTCTCTAGGATCTTGCATGAAACGAGAAACCACACTAACAACAAAGGAAATATTAGGTCGACTGTGAGTAAGATAAATGAGATTGTCGACCAATTGTCGATAGAGGGTAGCATAAACTTAGGGAGTTTTACAAGTTTTCCTCAAATCAATGACATATTGAAAAGGAGTAACACAGGGCTTACAATCTTCCATATTAAAACGTGTCAAGATATCCATTACATATTTAGATTGAGAAATGAAAAAACCATTAAAAAATGATAATACTTGAAGAACTAAAAAATAATGTAGAATACCAAGATTTGTCATGTCAAAGGATCAAACAAGCTATTCAATATAAGAATGAGATCAATGTTATTGTTAGTTATGACATGGTCATCAACATATACAACAATAATCAAAGTGTTTCCATGAGTATGGAGTACATATAAGCTATGATTAGATTCACAATGTTTAAAACCAAGTCGAAGAAATAAAATGTCAATCTTAGCATACCAGGATATGAGAGCTTTCTTTAAACCATAAAGAGACTTCTGAAGTCGACAAACTAGGTTAGAATTTGTCACAAAACTAGGAGGTTGTTCCATGAAAATTTCTTCAGATACGTTGTCATGGAGAAAAGAAATCTTCACATCCATCTAATGGATCTTCCATTCAAAATGAGCATAAAGGAAATGAATTAGTTGAATACAGTTCATATTCGCAACAGGGGAAAATGTCTCAGTGTAGTCGATGCCTTCTTGTTGATAAAATTCCTTTGGAACTAGGTGGGATTTATGACACTCAACAACACATTCAAAGGTAAATTTAGTCTTATAGACCCATCGAAACTTCACAATGTTCTTCCCTTGAGGTCGGGGAACTAAATCCCAAGTGTGATTATTCAATAGAGAATCCATTTCTATCTACTTAGCTTGCTCACATTCAGGTTGTGCTTATGCATCAGAGTAGGTAACTGGATTAGAGGTTCCAATAACACGAGTCATCAAAGCAATGTTGGCACACTTCTTCTAAATACGAGTTTTTGGGCTTGAAGAAACATCATTGACATCAGGACAAAAAACTTTAATTGTCTTTGCAACCCATTTGGGTAAACAAGAAAGGGGTGAAATTTTGTTCACTACAAAAGGTGATTAGAAGTCAGAACATTTTCAGTCGAAGGAGATGGTGGACAAGTTGAAACAGAAATGGAATGACCAGTTGACTCGGAGGTTGAAGGTCCAGTCGAAACATGAACATAGTTTGATTGTCCAATCGAAGGAATGAAAGATGGAATAGGATAACCAGATTCAAAAACAACATCAAAGTGATCATCCTATAACAATCCAGAGGAGGCATTCAACAACTTGATTCTAGGAGAATTCTCATCAAACCATACATTTCTTCCGATAATTATTTTTTGTTTGACAAGATGAAAGAATCGATAGGATTTATAATCTTCAGAGTATCCCATCATAATGAAAACATGACTCTTTTCATCCAATTTCTTTCTATAATTGTCATAAATATGAGCTTAAGAAACACATCCAAAGACACATAGGTGGTCGATTAAGGGCTTCCTTTCACACCATCATTTGACTGGACTCATCAAAGGAACAAATTGAGTTGATATGTGATTAAGAAGATAGTTTTCACAGTAGAAATATTCATCCTAGAAGAGAGGAGGAAAATTTTTGGCCTGCAAAAGACATCTATCCATTTCGACTAACATCTGATTTTTTCATTTTACAACGCCATTTTGCCAAGGGGTATGAGGAATCGATCATTTCCAGTCAATACTAGATTGAAATAGGTATTCTTCAAAGGCTCGATTAACATACTCACCACCATTTTATGATCTCAAGTACTTGATGGTTGACCACATTGATTTTCAGAAAAGGATTTGAATTCTTTGAACTTTTCAAGCATAAGATTATTATTTTTCAGAAAATAAACCCAAGTAAAATGAGAGAGATCATCAATGAAAGTCAAGATATACCTTGCACCTGCTAAGGAAGGTATATTTACGTAGCAAAAGTCATTATGAACCAACTTTATGATGTTCTTTACTTGTCATGCTTTTCCAAAGTCAAAGGGTGCCCAATGATGCTTTCCAAGCACACATCCTTTACATACTCCATCAGGGGGAACAAATTTAGGTAGTCCAACAACCATATTTTGAGTTTCCATCGATTGTGAATTAAAAAAAATTAGGTTTCTGAGTCATTCATCGGTGTGAGTAACAAGAGAATTTGGTTCAGAGTCGGGTCAAGTCATGCCACAAAACTTATACAAATTGTCCTCTGGGTCGAGAAAATACTGAAGAAAATCAACTGACCTTTCTTCAAATATCATACAAATAATCGATCTGGACAATACTCTACAATCTTACTTGTTTGTGCTAGTTGAGAAACCAAAAATAGATTTTCAATGAGATTCAATACATGATAAGCATCGACAATTCTCCCATCTCAATAAGGAACATCACCATGAATAGTAATATCGAGAGAAATGTCATCAACAACATATATCTTTCTCTCCACAACTTTATCTAAGGACGTGAACAAGGAAGCCTCCTTATCCATATGATGAGTGTACCCAAAATTGACTAATTCATTCTGTGCAGAATGAGACAACAAGGCTTGAGAAGTTTTGACTTGGAAGGTGAAATTATCTCCTTCAAGGCACTTGAACTTCTCCTCTAGGTCATCTCTCTTCTTGTAGCAGAACTTCTCTGCATGTCCATTATTTCCACAATACTGACATGCCTTCTTCTTTTGACTCTAACATGGAGAATCTATATTCCCTTTAGGTTTTTGGTTGAGGCATCCATGTCGAATGGTGTTCTCAAATTCATCAGGACCAACTCAATGAGTTTTCCATCTTTCTTCATTCACCCAATTTCAACTGGAGTTCCTTCACACTCACCAAATAGTCCTCTATTATTTTGAAAGAATGAGGATTGAGAGAGATCAACTCTTTCTCCAATTGCATGAATTTCATCAACTCTGTCAAACAAAGACATCAAATTCTTTTGGACTTGATGAGGAAAGTCGATTCCAATGATGTGAAATTGAATCTCCTGTGAGATATAGGTTGTGATGACCCTCACAACCTCATCCTTCTTCCCATCAACAATGAATTTTTCATAATCGTCTGTTGGATTTGGAATCATAGTCTTCATATATTGCCACAATAATTTACTCTTCAGTATGGTTTCCATGTCTGGTGCCCATAAATGATAATTTGATCCATTCAAAAATTCAGGATCGATCTTCGAAGACATATTCAATATCTAGACAGATCTGATCTATTTCCACAAGTTATAGTAAAAAAAGCACCGACCCAAAGTCAATCACACAACATATCCGACTCAACACAATTTGCGGACAGCAAGCGAAGTCACACCTAGTCACTGTAATATCATGTTAGGGATTGGGTGTAACTTGATATGAAACAAACAAACAAAACTATAGATAATCGAAGAGGAATGACTTTCCAAGATAAAGGGTGGTGTCTAAAGACACTGTTACAAAACTTAAAGCACAAGGCATTGCAATAAAAAAATCACAATGCATATTGAACATGCACACCACGTTCAAAATTGGCATCTAAAACACATGTATCACACGATAATGATATATAGGGTCTATTATTTATAAATTCAATATCTAACCAACTTCCTTGGAATCAATGTTATACCACAAATTTCCATACCAAATTGAATTTGTGAGATGGCCTAGTCCATTCCCTAGCTTGCAAACCTAAATCCCATTCTCCTTCATCAAAATCATTTAAAAAACAACACTTTTGTTGCCATATACTATTTACCCATGTGAAAATCATGTATATATGCTCTTTTCCAGTGTACAAACCATGTATACCCTCAATTTTGTGAAAACATAAAAATATTCCACATTTTCAGGCGGGGTTTTCGGTTTGGCCCGTTCCCAAACTTCCATTGGCACATACACAACAAAATATAACCATCTCAACCTCTTTATGATGGTATATAAGAACCTATGGGGGTGTGGATGTAGGGAGACAAACTTGGTGCAAGATTATGTTGATGATTTGCAAGATTCCTTATTTTCTTGAACCTCTAAGTAGCATCCACTGATCTGAAAACTAGTTTTCCAACATTCCTTCATCTCTCATATATGACTGTAGGGTGTGTTCCTATCCCTTTTGGGTCATTCAAGGAAGAACTACTTTGTTTATTTGATGCTTTAAGGGTCCAGTGGAGGTACCTGGGTAGCTGTCTTCGAGTCATTTTCAACGGTTAGAGTCAAGTTGCAACTACCTACTTATATTGTTTTCAATAAAGAGTTCTCTTTCCCTCCATATATGTGTGATTTTTTTGAATCTATTTATATATGTTAACTTGCTTTACATATTTGAATTTTCACATTACATGTATAACTTGTTTTCATAACTACCTTGTTGCAATATAGAATTGATCTCCTTTTGCAGCTTGATATGAGTATAGATAAAGAACAAATCAAAGGTTGATATTGAGGATCTACACCGAATGTTTGGATGCAACGTACAAGGTCTTTCTTTCTCTCTTAAAAGTAGTTATTTTATTATAAGTTTGTGTGTGGGAGGCTATGTTATGCCTTTTGAATACAAATAGGCTTTGTTGTGACACAGACCCAAGGTCACAGGGTAAAAATCCTGTAACATAATTGGTGACCATATTACCATATAACTATCGGTGGTTGGAGTTAACTCCTTCAAATTCACGTTGTCTAATCGGCTCGACAAGGATTCTCGAATTGATCATCCATGCATCCAACTCGTAGTCGATTGCTCGAATGGTCAATCCACCGAACGACTATCTTCGAATGTAGGTAGTTGGCTTCAAGTCATTTTCAACAGTTAGAGTCAGGTTGTAAGTAACGACTTATATTGTTTTCAATAAAAGAGTTCTCTTTCCCTCCATATATGTGTAAGTTTTTTCAATCAATTTATATATGTTAACTTGCTTTACATATTTGAATTTTCACATTACATGTATAACTTGTTTTCATAACTACCTTGTTGCAGTATAGAATTGATCTCCTTTTGCAGCTTGATACGAGCAGAGATAAAGAGAAAATCAAAGGTTGAGATTGAGGATCTACACCGAATGTTTGGATGCAACGTACAAGGTATTTCTTTCTCTATTAAAAGTAGTTATTTTATTATAAGTTTGTGTGTGGGAGGGTATGGTCTGCCTTTTGAATACGAATAGGATATGTTTTGACACAGATCCAAGGTCATAGAATAAAAATACCATAATAGAATTGGTGACCATATAACCATATAACTATCAGTGGTTGGAGTTAACTCCTTCAAATTCGCGTTGTCTAGTCGGCTCGACAAGGATTCTCAAATTGATCGTCCATGCATCGAACTCGTATTTGATTGCTCGATGAAAGTCAAAGGGTGCCCGATGATGCTTTCCAAGCACACATCCTTTACATACTCCATCAGAGGGAACAAATTTAGGTATACCAACAACCATATTTTGAGTTTCCATTGATTGCAAATTTAAAAAATTTAGGTTTCTGAGTCATTCATCGGTGTGAGTAACAAGAGCGGTTGGTTCAGAGTCGGGTCAAGTCATGTCACAAAACTTATACAAATTGTCCTCTAGGTCGAGAAACTCCTGAAGAAAATCAACCGACCTTTCTTAAAATATCATACAAATAATCGATATGGACAATACTCTACAATATTACTTGTTTGTGCTAGTTGAGAAACCAAAAATAGATTTGCACTGAGATTAAGTACATGATAAGCATCGACAATTCTCCCATCTCAACAAGGAACATCACCATGAACAATAATTTCAAGAGAAAATTCATCAACAACATATATCTTTCTCTCCACAACTTTATCTAAGGACGTGAACAAGGAAGCCTCCTTATCCATATGATGAGTGTACCCAAAATTTACTACCCATTCATTCTGTGCAGAATGAGACAACAAGGCTTGAGAATTTTCTACTTAGAAGGTGAAATTATCTCCTTCAAGGCACTTGAACTTCTCCTCTAGGTCATCTCTCTTCTTGTAGCAGACCTTCTCTGCATGTCCAGTCTTTCCACAATACTGACATATCTTCTTCTTTTGACTCTAACAGGGTGAATCTATATTCCCTTTTAGGTTTCTGGTCGAGGCATCCATGTCAAATGGTGTTCTCAAATTCATCAGGACCAACTCAATGAGTTTTCCATCTTTCTTCAGATAATTCTTTCTTCATTCACCCAATTTCAACTGGAGTTCCTTCACACTCACCAAATATTCCTCTATTATGCTGAAATAATGAGGATCGAGAGAGATCAACTCTTTCTCCAATTGGATGAATTTCATCAACTCTATCAAACAAAGACTTCAGATTCTTTTGGACATGATGAGGGAAGTCGATTCCAATGATGTGAAATTGAATCTCCTGTGAGATATAGGTTGTGATGACCCCCACAACCTCATCCTTCTTCCCATCAACAACAATTTTTTCATAATCGTCTTTTGGATCTGGAATCATAGTCTTCATATATTTCCATAATAATTTACTCTTCAATATGGTTTCCATGTCTGGTGCCCATATATGATAATTTGATCCATTCAAAAATTCAGGATTGATCTTCGAAGACATATTCAATATCTAGACAGATCTGATCTATTTCCACAAGTTATAGTAAAAAAACCAACGACCCAAATTCAATCACACAACATATCCGACTCAACACAATTTGCAGGCAACAAGCGAGGTCACACCCAGTCACTGTAATATCATGTTAGGGATTGGGTGTAACTTGATATGAAACAAACAAACAAAACTATAGATAATTGAAGAGGAATGAGTTTCAAAGATAAAGGGTGGTGTCTAAAGACACTGTTAGAACACTTAATATAGGGTCTATTATTTATAAATTCAATATCTAACCAACTTCCTTGGAATCAATGTTATACCACAAATTTCCATACCAAATTGCATTTGTGAGATGGCCTAGTCCATTCCCTAGCTTGCAAACCTAAATCCTAGTCTCCTTCATTAAAATCATTTAAAAAACAACACTTTTGTTTCCATATACTATTCACCCATGTGAAAATCGTGTATATATGCTCTTTTCCAGTGTACAAACTATGTATACCCTCAATTTTGTGAAAAAATAAAAATATTCCATATTTTCAGGCGGGGTTTTTTGTTTGGCCCATTCCCAAAATTCCATTGGCCCGTACACAACAAAATATAACCATCTCAACCTCTTTAGGATGGTATATAAGAACCTATTAGGGTATGGATGTGGGGAGACAAACTTGGTGCAAGATTATGCTAATGATTTGAAAGATTCCTTATTTTCCTGAACCTCTAAGTAGCATCCCCTGATCTGAAAACTTGTTTTCCAACATTCCTTCCTCTCTCATATATGACTGTAGGGTGTGCTCCTATCCCTTTTGGGTCATTCAAGGAAGAACCACTTTGTTTATTTGATGCTTGAAGGGTCCAGTGGAGGAACCTGGGTAGTTGGCTTCGAGTCATTTTCAACAGTTAGAGTCAGGTTGTAACTACCTACTTATATTGTTTTCAATAAAAGAGTTCTCTTTCCCTCCATATACGTGTAACTTTTTTCAATCTATTTATATATGTTAACTTGCTTTACATATTTGAATTTGCACATTACATGTATAACTTGTTTTCATAACTACCTTGTTGAAATATAGAATTGATCTCCTTTTGCAACTTGATACGAGTATATATAAAGAACAAATCAAAGGTTGAGATTGAGGATCTACACCGAATGTTTGGATGCAACAGACAAGTTATTTATTTTCTCTTAAAAGTAGTTATTTTATTATAAGTTTGAGTGTGGGAGGCTATGTTTTGCCTTTTGAATACTAATAGGCTTTGTTGTGATATACACCCAAGGTCACATGGTAAAAATCCTGTAACAACATTGGTGACCATATAACCATATAATTATCAGTGGTTGGAGTTAAATCCTTCAAATTCACACTGTCTAGTCGGCTTGACAAGGATTCTCGAATTGATCGTCCATGCATCCAACTCGTAGTCGATTGCTCGGATGGTCAATCCACCGACCGACTGTCTTCGACTATAGGTAGTTGGATTCGAGTCATTTTCAACGGTTAGAGTCAGGTTGTAACTACCTACTTATATTGTTTTCAATAAAATAGATCTCTTTCCCTCCATATATGTGTCAGTTTTTTCAATCTATTTATATATGTTAACTTGCTTTACATATTTGAATTTGCACATTACATGTATAACTTGTTTCAATAACTACCTTGTTGCAGTATAGAATTGATCTCCTTTTGCAGCTTGATACGAGCAGAGATAAAGAGAAAATCAAAGGTTGAGACTGAGGATCTACACCGAATGTTTGGATGCAACGTACAAGTTATTTCTTTTCTCTTAAAAGTAGTTATTTTATTATAAGTTTGTGTGTGGGAGGGTATGTTTTTCCTTTTTAATATGAATAGGATCTGTTGGGACACAGACCCAAGGTCACAGGGTAAAAATATTGTAACATAATTGGTGACCATATAACCATATACCTATCGGTGGTTGGATTTAATTCCTTCAAATTCACGTTGTCTAGTTGGCTCGACAAGGATTCTTGAATTGATCGTCTATGCATCCAACTCGTAGTTGATTTCTCGGCTAGTCAATCCACCGACTGAGTGTCTTCGACTATAGGTATACTGTTGGACCAACAAACTTGTCAACTACTTGACCAAATGATGTAGATATATGGTCGATCACCCAATCAACTTTTTCTATATGTTGGTCGACTATCTGGCCATCTGATTCTAGAAGAAGTGTGATGAACCATCATAACCCGAGGTTCCAACAATAAAAACCTATCATTATCTTGGCATCTTCTTCTTCTAGATGTGCTTGAGGTAATAAATAAGGTATGGTGATTCATCCTTACATCATGGTAGGAGCACATATTCTCAACTACCCACATGATCTCCTTTTATTGGGTTTGCCTCATCTATTTACTAAAATTTAGCATCCAAAACCTTTCCTTACTTCACTTCCCTAGTTTCACATATCGAGAAAGAGTGGTGCATACAAAACCATACATCTGCAGAAAACAATTGGCAAATGCTAAAGAAAACACAACAACAAAAAAATCTGAAGAAACGCTATTCGTTCCCTTACCAATGCGATCAAAGTTTCTTGATTTTGAATCACATAGTCTTAAAGACCCATTCAACCTAGCTTATTCACCACACTACAAGAGTTTTCCATAGAAAAATGTCTTGTAGTGTAGAGGCTAGGAACCTTAAACAAATTACTCTTAATGATGGTAGTTTTCTACTAACCTCTTTCTTGGTGTGATTGTCATCCTTTGCTACTACTACCTCTTAAAATGCAAGGGTAATCATTCCTTCTTTTCCCTTGATATTTGATAACTACCTTCCTTTTGGTTTCGATGTCTGATTCTTGGGTTGAAGCTCAAAATGTAGCCTCCAAAAATTTTCATCTCAATGTCTAGTGAACTTGCAATCACTACATTGATTGTTGATACTATTCTTGTTTCTAAGTACTCTCTTTTATTTTTTGTCTTAAGGACCTATTTTTATTTGAGGAAGTTTTCCTAGGATCATCTTCTTTGGAAACAATATATCCTTTTGTACAAGGCATGCATTTTTTAGTGAGCAACCACCTAATGGCCTATAAATCCACAAAATAGAGAATACATCATAATACCAACATTTATCCTTGAACATACCTCTTTGGTTTGCTCTTTTTCTTATAGGTTTGCTTGCTTGGTCTCCCAAGTCCTAGTGTAATATTAGATCTTGGGGTCATATTGTTACTACCCTTTTTTAATATTGCACATTATTGTTGGAGTGATGGACTACTAGCTACTCCATTCATTGTTCTCTTTTTGTCACTTGAAGCGATAATTTCTTCAATGTCCTTCTCATTGACAAAGGTGATATCAATGGTTTTATTTTCTCTTAAAGCCAAAATTTTTAAATATGGGTTGCATTCTTTTGTAACAACGTGCTCACAATATTTCAAAACATTAGAGCATTCACCCACTTCCTCTTTACCTCCAAACCTTAAGCCTTCATGCTTCAACCTAGGATCCACTACAATGGGGTTTTTAATCCTTTAGCCTTTCTTTCCAATCCCTTGGCCATTATAAACCATCTTATTCATTAACTCGGAACATATGACCTTGGTATGCAATTCAAACTACCAAAGGAATCTTTTGTTGAATCTGAATGAGAAAGGTTTTTGGAAAATATCCTTACCACATTTGGCTCATCCATGGTGCAAGCATATACTGTAGAAGTGGAAGGTTTTTCCTCGCCCTTCATCACTTGGACTTCTACTTGATGTTTTTTCAACCCTCCTTGGCAATTAATTCTTGGTGAAACTATGCCATAAAATCAGTGCACCACTTCTCTTGGTGACCATCCAACTGATTCACTTTCTCTCCTAATTGCATTTGCTAAACATTGAACAAATCTCAATGCTTCATGGATTCAATGGAATTTTGGTGTCTTAACAGTTATTCCCTCATAGATGAAATTAATTATTCCAAGGTATGGATCTCACTTTGCAAGTCTTCAATCTTCTTCTCTAATTGTTATAGGTTCTCCCTCAACCATTTATTCTCTCCCTGTCTCTGCTCATTGACAAATTTCAATTCTTTCAACATTTCTCTTTTTGAAACCTTACCTGTGGCCACTTTGCGTCAATGTTCACCTACCAAGGATACATCATTCTAATACCATTATGATCTATAATCACTTATCCTATAGCTAATTTGATTTACCAACATAGATGTATTTTCAAATATTAAACACAAAAATTAAATGTTCTTTATTGTGTTGGTTTATTTAACCTCATTGTATATTGTTTCTATCAATTACTATAATATTTGTCTTAAACCATTGCAATTTTTATTTTCAGATATCACTATGTATTCATACAATGAATACAAAATAACAAAATTTTACGACCATACATCATAAACACAAAGGATTTACCCTAAAAACCCAAATGGGAAAACCAACATTGAAGAGGAGGCTTGTTCGATTCCAAAGACTCTCATGAGAAATGGATTACAAGTCAGGGTCATCTATAAAATTTCAATTCACATGCCATTAATTCAAGGCTAAATTAATGGGCACCACCCTTAATCTACTCTTGATAACCCCAACGATGCAAATTTTGGTGTACAATAGGGATTCTTATTTTCTCTAGATTATGACTAGTCTAAGTGGGCATCCAAGGCCATCTCTAAAATTCTCTTGACGTAATAATTTTTGGGTCTTGGACTTTCGATGCATTTTTTAGGCTTTTCCATGCATTTTCACCCCGAATATGCAAAAATTGAGGAGCCAACTCTATTTTTTATTTTTCTTTCCAACAAGCTAAGGAAGAACTCAAACACACAAACAAGTGAAAAGTTATGGTGTTTACAATGCTCCCCTTGTTCTGGAAAGATCATATTTGTCAAACTGGGCTTTCCTACTCAACCTTAATTTTAAGCTAGGGTCAGGGTTCTTGCATATTAGGGTTTTGCCTCTTAGGTTTTTATTGACATTTATAAAATATAATTTTAACCGTTTGTTATTATGTTTTTCAAAGGAGGGTAACCAACACATCTCTTCTCAAAGATAAGCTACCACCATTCTAGCTAGTTTGTATTACTTTGCATATTGTGGTGTTTTCACTATTTCACTCATGGATAAAGCTTGGGTTTCACTATATTACTATGCTCTTTGCAATACATCTATGCTATTTTATACATTATAATTATCTTCATTTTGTTTTCAACATAATCTAGATACGTGGTATTAGAGATGAAACACACCATAGAGCATTCAAGGATCTGAAATGCGACCTCTTCTTGGCACTAGTGCTCAATCTATCAAACTTGCAACAACCATTTGGGATTGGGATAGATGCCTCAAATTATTTTGTTAGTGTAGTGCTCACTCAACATAGATAGTTGATGGCCTATCATAGTGAGAAACTCTCTAACGTGATTCATATGTACCTGTTGATGGCCAAAATTTTCTATGTTCAACATTGAGGAAGTCACCCGGTCAGAGCCCCAATTAGACCCTTATGTGTTTGGTGTAGTGATTGGGTCCAATTACCTTTTTCCTAAAATTAATCTAAACTAAATTTTAATCCTAATCTAAACTAAATGTTAATCCTAATTTAAACTAATCTAACCTAAACAAACACAAACTATCTTCTACCTGCTAATGCATGATATTACTTCTTGTCATCAACAAGCAAAAAAGAAAACTTTCGTTTTACAGCTACTTGAAAAGACAATCCTAAGATTAACTGAAATAACTTGCTCTAGCTTATGGAGAATTTTGTTTAAAATAAATGAATCCATATCTAAATGGAGTCATATGTACAATGCAGAAAATAAAGAAAACTATCCTAACTTGGAAAATAAGAAGCAGTTCCTAAATACCAAATGCAATGATTTTGGAATTAATGGGGATTCAACATGACATTTATGATTAATATCGAATTACTGAAGTAGTTCTAGTAATCAATATTATTTAGTGTTGTACATGCTCTGTTTGAAGAATTATTTTAGACCCAAAAGTAATTAAGAATAAGTCTCTATGGCATAGAAATAGTTCTTATGCTCAAGTGATTGTTAAATCAATGAATATTAATAAATATATGTGTAATTAGTTGTCAGAAATTTAATTAAATATATAATCACATTAAGGAATAATTGACAAATCTCTTCTACATACAAACAAATAATTGATTATATAAAAGATACCTGCATAATTCACAATAGTGCAAAAAATACAAGTTCTGGAAGAAATATGCCAACGCAACAAGTAAAATATTGCATTCAAATGAATAATAATATTCATATTTAAATACATTACATAAAACCTACTATCCTGAGTGCCTCTTTAGGCTGGAAAGTTCTCCAAAAAGCCTTCCTGGGCTCTAAAAATTTGTCATCAAAATATGGACCTACAATAATATCTCTGGTCTGATATAGAAATTAAAATTCCAGAAAGCAATCCCCAAAACTCAAATCTGATTTCTTCACAACTTCTACATAAAAGCCCCCTTTTACAATAGTGCAGAGATTGGACCTCCCTTCGAATTGCTATTTATTTTATAGGTACATGAAGTGCCTTCAAATGATTAAAAAAAGTTCTAGAAATATCCTTTTGCTCTGTAACCATATATCCCATCCTCTCTTTGATGGATGCAACCATACAGATTGATGAAAAACTTGGAAACTGAAAGCTACAAAATTTCTGCAAAAAATTGTTTTAGAAGATTGAGGATATCTCTCAGGCCTTTCCATTTTTGAGGAAACTTTCAGTATGAAAGTTAAATGGACGAGTTACACACAAAACCCATGTCTCCGTTTTGCAAAATTCTTCTCCATTTGTTCTTAATTTTTCTCCCAAAATTAGCTCTCCATTCTGACACGGATTTCAAATCATAACTGTTATTGATCACAAATCCCTTGCAACGATCTTCAAAATTGGTGCCTTGTTTTGATTTAACATATTTAGCTATGATATCCCACCGTAATCAACTTCGTAACAAACCTTCAAATACCTATACAACAAAGAACAATCAATTCAATCAATAGTATATATATACCAGCACAACCACAAGTGCCGAAATAACTGAGCCCTGGGCAAGAGCTTCCAGCTTCCAGTGAGCCCTGGGCAAGAGCTTCCAGTGAATAATAGTTGGAGTAAAAATTGTGGCTGGTAAACTTGGGCTTTTTAGAAAATGAAACGTTAATTACTCAGAGGTGGCAATCAGCTAGCCATCATAGTAAATTTTAAATATGATTAAGTAAAAGCAAAAAAATAAACATGTAAACGGATGTCTTTATAATAGTGAGGAAGTTAGTGGTTGAAATCACAACCATTGATTTATTGGGACGACTAAGAATATTCCAACAATATTTAATCTTGTCCATACAACACTGATTAAGTACTAAAAACATATTAAATGTGCCCATTGTCAATAGATGTATGACTTTCGACGTAAAAAGAGTGACTACATAATTTTAGATTATGTAATTACTCTAAATTTAAGAAACTAAAAACAATAAAATATAAGTTATAACCAATCTAAAATAAACTAAAACTAATTCCATGGATCACATTCTTATGGTGACAACTTCTGAATGATATCGAGATTCCTTTTTGTGTAGATCGGATTTCTCCAACCGAACCAAGTTGAAAACAATCTTTGGTACAAATTGCTGCGCGTCTTCAGGTTTGATGAGTAAACTATTTTCCATGTTATCTACCACCTGGAAATCAGGTGGATTTCAAGCAATCGAATCATCAACGCTTGAAGAATTAACCTTTACCGATCTGGTGCATTGTTTACCGGATGCCTTCTCTTTGTGGTAAAAACAATTCTTTATATTGTGACCTCTTATCTTTCTGCGTTGACATGACATACTCTTCTTGGCATCGAAATTCCCTTGCTTGGAAATCATCTCTTTTGCATGGATTATGAACCGATTAATTCACTTCCTAAAAAGTGCTTGAAAGGATGAATGGGTGATCTGCAATGGTTTGGTGAAATCTGCCTGCTATAAAATCCCTTTGCAGTGTGGTATAAAACCGTCTCAGTGATCTGATCTTATTTCTTTAATACGCCCAAAATCCCTGATGACACGATTTTAGCTCCAATATGATAACATCTTCAATAACTGCATTAGATTTTGATATTTTTTTACCGGCGGCATGGTATCTTTGTTCACAACACAGATTTGGTTATCTTAAATCCTATGTGATTTTTCTCTCAACATCGAAGGCGTTAAATTTGAGGCCACATGCGTCTTTTGATGCCATTTTGAGGAACAGGAACAACGTCGGGAGTGGAGTTGTGAGTGCGCCCATGAAGGTGTGGTGGGTTGTCCTGGTCGGGAGTGGTACTGTGAGTGCGCCCGCCGAGGTGAGGTGGGCAGTTCTGGTCGGACGACTTGGCAGGAACAACGACGGATCCGAGAACAAGAACATCGATGGGTCAGAAGCTGCCACTGCAAGAGGTTTAGGTGGGATCCCAAATTTTCAGTGCTTTGTCTCCAATAGACAGGCAGGTATTGTCCTGGTCCTTATTTTGTGTGTTTTTTTTTCTTGTCCCCTATGGCAATGAAAATACATTCAATACACATAAAAAATGGACAAGAGATACCTGTTTCGGGTGAAACAAACCATTTAGGTGAAGTGAAAATTGTCTCTTCAAGCAAAGCAGGGAAGTGGGTTTGGGTCAATGCCAAATAGTTTCGGGGTATTTTAAAACGTAGAGTTGCTCGTCTAAAATGAGAACAAACAAGGAAAAAATTTGCCCTTCGTAATAAACTTTCAAACAAGCCTCTTTTGCAAAGGTGTAACAACAACAAGACTAAAGACAACAGTGATTATCCCTTGTACAGTCCCACATCCACACCTCTGACATGGTCACCTGACCTGTATGTGCAAGGGTTACTAAATTCCAAGAGAATATTGGAGGTTTTGGAAGTCAAAGGGCATGAGAGAGACCTTCAAATCCAACTATTGACAGTAAAAACCGAGACTTAGCAGAAAACAATAAAGTTTTAACAGATCAAGTGACACTGTTGCAAGAATCCCTTTTGGAAGCAAAAGCTGAATGACAAGGCTTGAAGGATGCCGGGCAAATCAGGGAAGATTATGATGTGGAAATTAGAGAGATGATGAACTCTAAAACACCCAAAGCTGAAGGGAAAACATGTGAACAAGCATACACCTATAGAGTGAAAGCAAGGGATGAAGAGAAAATAGATTTTACAAAAAATTCCAAAACTTGGAACAAGTCATTACCAATTCTGTTCATATGGCAAAAGAAACACACAACTAGAGGGACGACATGCAAGGTAGAGAAAACAAGGAAAGACAAGGTAGAACAACAAACATAATTATCAAAGGTGTGAGAGAGTATGGAAAAGATGAGTGTACTCTCGATCTTACAAGTGAATTTTCGAAGGACAAGTTATTTTGGCAAGGCCGAATTTGCCAAGCATGGAGGGTGGGAAAGCCTAGTGGCGAGAGAGCTAGGCCCATAAAAGTCATCATGTCAAGCATATGTGACAAACAAATTCTCCTAGGCAAGAAGCAACTCTTGAGAGGCTCTTGTTTTTTTCTAGATGAAGATTTAACTATTAGATAGCAAGAGGAAAGAAGGGAAGAGTTGTCAAAGGTTAGGGAAACAAGGGATGAGGGAAAAATGGCATGGTTGTTCAAAGGAAAAACAATTATTTCCTTTTTCGGTCCTCATTCTAAAACAAGACAACAAGTTGGTAGCCAAGAAGAGACAACAATTTCATTAACAGTAAAATATGCAACAAGGCCAGTATGGACAAATAGGGGTGAAGACTCAACTTTGAGTCTTGTAGACCAAAACATATAACAATCAAATTATTCCCAGGTTTTCTTAAGATTAGTTTGTTGGAATTGCAGAGGTTATCCTTGGAAGCGGGGACCTGGTTTAGGACCTATCGTGAAGGATAGATACATAATTTGTCTATTGGAAACACATGAGAATGAAGGGTGCAAGACACCTCTGTTTGAAGAGTATGTGAATATGGCAGTGTGGAACAAAGAACCTGAGAATGGTAAGGGACACAGGGGTACCATGGTCTTAGTGAAGGAAAAAAAAGGTCATGTTATTCAGTTAGAAAGAGAAGACTCAAATAAACAATTCATTTGGTTTAAAATATTAGAAAATGGTCACATCATCAGGATTGCAACATGTTATTTTTCCCCACAAGTTTTAAAAACTTACAAAAGTAGGAGGCTTGACCACAAAGACCCCTTTGCAGCCTTAAAAAATGATATTGCAACGTACTCTCAACTAAGTGAAGTCCTTATGGTGGAAAATTTCAATGCTAGGACAACATGTGAACAAGCTAGTATTCTTCGTTGTAATGAAGACTGCAACCCCATTTGGCTTACAGAAGAAAGAAATCATCAGTGGACAAGGGTTTCAGAAGACAACAAAATATGCAACTTTTTTGGGGAACAATTGCTTACTTTATGTGGGGCATTTGACTTAGTCATTTGTAATGGGTTGGCTAGATGGACAAATTCTAACAATTTCACTTGCAACACTATTGGCATAGGGGCAGACCCGGGGTTTAGCTCCAAGAGCGCACCAACAAGCCCTAACTACTGGCTCTTTCGGCAACACCTGCGAAGCCGATGCAGTCTCACCCAAACTAGCTATGGGGGGGTTGCAGGACAGAGATGTCTACAACCAAGGGGATATCAAGTGGATCCAATTCAAAATCAATACAACAGTTATATATCATCTACCAGTTCATATCTACGCCATAGAAGTATCTATCAGATTTAACACAATAATGAAATAATGGTATACCAAATGACAAAGAACAGAGCATCAATCACACACAACACAAAATATACGTGGTTCACTCTCTCTCTAGGGACACGTCTAGAGAACTTTTCTTTATAATGTTTTTAAGATGCAGCATACAGTTCTTATCTGCGCTCTCAATTATCATATCTTCTTCCTCCTTCTCTCTATCTCTCCCCTGCAGGATTGATCTTCACACCCAGCTGAAGATCTTACAATACCAGAAGGCTCTTGCACTTAGCACTTCTCTCTCTCACACAATAATCACTCATACCAATAAAAAAACTAGAACGAACCCTCTTCCCTCATCTAGGTTATTATTTATACATTACAATCGCTCATCGACAACCTTAGGCCGAAGCTTAGGTGTCAAAACCCTAGATACCAAAACCCTAGGTGTCTAAAACCCTAGGTCAACTTAACCTGTGTTTTCAGGGCTTCACCATCTTGTCTTTGCTTCCTTCTCGTGCGGTGCTCCAAAGCATCCAGCGATGGATTTTTCCTTTTGTTGAACTGCCCACGATCCGTCTTTCTTGCTGATCTGTCATCCTCGATATCCTCATCCAACGACTTGCTTCCTTTTACTTCACTCCGTCTTTTCTGCTCTTTTGCTCACTTCGACCCAGTAACAGTCACTGTGTCTTCCGCGTAGCTCACATTTTGTCTTTTCTTCCTTGATCGTCTCTTGCTTCCATAACCAAGGGACAAAAGGCCCCCAACACTCACCTATGATTCGTCCCGAGGCACTCCAGATCTGATCTTTCTGTTTTTCTTTGACTTTAGACTGCACAATGTAGCCTTCGATTTCTGCTCTATGCCTCCTCTCCTTCCTTGTGCAGACTGTCTTTTATGTGTCTGGTACCCAGTTTCAACTGCACCTGGTACCTAGACCCTTAGCCTCATGCTTTTACCGAGATCTACGAGGCAACTGGTTGTCATAATACAACTTCAACTGCCTCCCGTTCACCAAACCTTCCTTCCATTCTCCATTCAAAGTCTTCAACTGCGCAACTCCTCCTTCTGTAACATAGGAAGCCTCATAAGGCCCAAGCCAATGCGTTCTGAACTTTCCTTGATGCTTCATGAATTTACTGTCATACACCAATACCAGATCACCTTGCTTAAATGCCTTCTTCTTAATGTGTCTGTCATGGTAGGCCTTCTCTCTTTCTTTCTGGACCTGCTGATGAAATCCTGCAACAAATCTGTCTTCCTCTAGTTCGACCAACTATGCAAGCCTCTCTCGAACAATGTCAGTGTCGTCCATATCTGTAAAGAAAGCAATTGTTAAGCTTGGTACCAAGTATTCCATTGGGACAACGACTTCAAGACCATACACAAATTTGAAGGGGGTCTACATTGCTATCTTCTTGCAAGTGGTTCTATAGGCCCATAATACTGCTGGTACTCTTAAATCCTAGTCGTCTCTATTGACACTGCAAATCTTCGTTAGCGCTGTCTCCAAGATCTTGTTGAATGCTTCAACTGTCCCATTTGCTTGTGGATGGTAAGGTGTGCTCTTTTGATGATGAACTGTAAATTCCTTGGTCAAGGCTTCAATGGTTTTATTTATGAAATGTGTGCCTTAATCACTCATAAGGATCTTTGGGCATCCAAACCTGGTTATGATGTCATCAAATATGAAGCATGCAGTTGTAGTTGCACTACAGTCCTTAACTGCTCTTTCTTTAGTCCATCTGGTCAAGTATTCTATTGCAGTAATTATGTACCTTGCTCCTGTGCATTTCCTTGGTGGGTTTATAGGTCCTATAAAGTCAATGGCCCATTTCTCAAATGCTTCTAGGGTCAGCTGTGGTGCTAATGAAATTTCATCTCTTTTGGACGGTTTCCCGACTCTTTGGCATACATCACAGGCTCTGTAATAGTCTTTATCATCTCTGTGTAAAGTAGGCCACCAAAGGCCAGCTCTAAGAACCTTTTGCGTAGTGGCTTTCCCTGCGTAGTGTCCTCCTGCAATTCCTTCATGAGCTTCGACGAGGATTAATAGTCTTTCTGCCTCCATAACACACCTTCTCAATATCTCATCAGGTCCCATCTTGTGTAGTTGTCCATCTATAAGTGAAAAGTCTGCAACACACACTACTAGTTGTTTCTTTTGGGGAATATTATACTCGCTAGGTACCATTCCTGTTGATAGAAACTGGACTATCTCTGCAAAGTGGTCATCAATCTTTCTAATGGCCAATAACTGTGCATCCGACCGTGTATCCTCCAAACTGGTCAGCTCTTCTCCGTTTTCCAATATCGACAAGTGGTCAGGACCTTTGTTCATTCTTCCTGGCTTAACTACAATCTCAAAGTCATATTCCTGAAATAACATAAGCCATCTGCATATTCTCCCCCCCAACACTGGCTTGTTGACTAGGTATTTCAGCGCAGAGTGATCAATAAACATTTTAAAGTGTCCTACCAACAAGTAGTGGTGAAATGTCTGCAACACATACACCATGGCTAACCCTTCTCTTTCAATGGTGGTGTAGTTGATCTCTGCTGTTGATAGCTTCTTGCTAGAAAAGGCTAATGGGTGGTCGATGTCTCATGTTCCTGGTTGTGCTAACACAACTCCTAATGTAATAGAATATGCATCGACATGCACATGAAACATTTTACTCTAATCTGGGAAAACCAGAATAGGCGCGGTAACCATTTTCTGTTTCAGTGTGTCGAAGCTCTGCTGGCATTCTTCTGTCCATTGAAATTGACAATATTTCTTCAAAACATTCTCTATAGGTGTTGTAATCTGGGCATATCCTTTAATGAACTTTCTATAATATCCCGTATGTCCCAGTGCAGTGCGCAACTGTTTGACTGAAGTAGGGGGTGGAAAATCAACTATAATGGCAACTTTAGATGGGTCTACGAGCAAGCCTTGCTTGCATACAATATGACCTAACAACACTCCAAATGGTGAAAATAAAATCCACTTCTTCAGGTTTAAGGAAATATGACAATGCTTTCACTTGTCCAACATTAGCCTTAGACATTCAATATGATTTTTCAATAAACTAAAAATAGTCCAATCATCAAAATATGATTCGATAAATTTATGTAGGAACTCTTTGAATGATTCGACTACCACCCTGGAAAAGATGGTTGGGGCATTCTTCAATCCAAATGAAATTACTGTATATTGGTAGGATCCCCATTCTGTGGCAAAGGTAGTCTTATGGCGATCTTCCTTGGCAATCTGGATCTGATGGTATCCTGAAAATCCATCTGTAAAAGAATATACTTCCTGACCTCCTACATTATATAACACTTTGTCAGTGAATAGTGTAGGGAAGGGGTCATGAAAACATGCATCGTTGAACTTCTTGAGATCTACACAGATCCTGATCTCTCTCGTCTTCTTGTATTGCACCACCATAGGGCTAATCCACTCTGACTCTTCAATAGGTTCTATAATCCCTGCTTCTAGCATTATGTCGAGCTCAATATTCGCTTTCTCTTTATATTTAGGGTTCAATCTATAGGGTCTATGCTTGAATGGTCTTGAATTTGGTTTCAAAGGGATTCTCATTTCTCCCAGAGGCTCTTTAATTCCCTTCATATCAGTGAACTTGGTCAGAAACAAGTCCTGATATTCATGCAGTAATTCAGTGATCTTGTCAATAGTGGCATCATCCCAGTAATCTCCAACATTTGCAAGATTCGGTGTCTGCTTTGTTCCAATATTGAATTTCTTGATCTTGATCGGCTGTCCAATAAATGGTAGCTCAACTCCTGGTCCTTCCACATCTCTCTAGCCTTCTGTTTCTGTGATGTTCACCTTCCTAGGATCATCGTCTTCATCAACGTTGATGTTGTAACATCCTTGCAGTTTGTAGAGAGGCGTAGTCCATTCATCCTCTTCTTGCTCCAAAGGGATGCTAGGTGCCTCCTCAAATATTTTCTGTCTTACAGTCTGTAATGCTTGATCCACTGTAGGATATTGGCTTTCGAATAAAAAGGTGGTGACAAAGTTCTGAGTCATACCTTCCCACTCTGCAGTGATGAGGCACATATCTTCTTGAAGGTACCAGTTGATAGGGATAGTGTCCAGCGTGTTTATGAATTTGTGCACCCACTGCTCTTGAGGAATGGCTCTCCAGGCTTCCTCGCAACTACGCACATGGTCCTTTGGGCAGCTTTGACCTGTGTACCTAACTTCACAATCTTCTACTTGTGCTGAGAACCGCGCATTCATGAGGGTACGACATTGTACCCATTATGTAATGTCTTTTTTATGCATCCCCCACCATCTTGCTGGTGTGGAATTCAAGGACTCATCCATTGCCAACAAGCGTTGTTGCGTTGGTACACTTTCTTCAAAGTCCGATAAGAAGGTTTCTAATGGATTCAGACCATCAAAGGTGGGTAAGTTACTGACTGTTGTGTTGATCCAACAAACTTCCCTGGTTAATCTAGCACATATCCTTGTATATACTTCATAAATTTTGTTCTTACAGTTCTCCAATGCTTCTTCTAATTCTGATGAACATGCGTTGTCACTTTGCCAGCTCAAATTTCCATCCGCCATAGGATTAATGTAATCCTACTGTCTGGATGTTAATTTGTATATGTTTTCCAGTTCATATGCACGGTCTTCTTCTCTAATGGAATCAGTGTATCATGGACCTTCATCGGGATCTAACGGTGTGATGAACCTAAGGCCATCTCCCTCAAACGTCATTCGTCTTTTCTTTAAATCGACCATAGTGGAATTATTGAAAGCCCAATCAATTCCTAACAACGCAGGATAAGGACATCTATAATCAACTATCTCAATTACCTCAAAGTATGCAAATGTCCTTACTCCGTCGATGTCCACAGGGACATGTTCCAATATCCCAAAGGGGCTTACTGCCTGCTGATTAGCCATCCTAAGCCTGATAGGGGAATAGATCAACTTAGGTTTTTCCATCAATTCCCAGGTTTTCTTTGTCATGACATTGACCTCCGACCCTAAGTCGAGGACCACATAGTCTATATCATATTCTCCAATCTGAGCATTCATGTGTAGTTCCTTGTTTTTACTTATCTTCTTGGATAGTTGATGTACTTCTTTATTCACTAAATGATCTACCCTTCCTATCTCATACTGTCTGACCAAATTTTGCAGTTCTTGTATAAATTTCTCATATTTGATCATCTCTATAAATGTATACAAGAAACTGAAAAGTTTACTTGCCTCTTTTCCATCTCTGGGCGAAGAAGACTGATCAAATTCTAGAGGCATTCCACATTCTCTGACTTCTGGTCGTGTCTTTGATGAAGAACTCTGGTCGCCTCTGAATTCTCTTCTTGCCTCCTCGAACATTCGTTTTTCTTTATTTGCATCAAAATTTTGTGTCTTCTCTGCAACTTTCTTAATTCCTGATTCTTCTGTAGTGTTTCCTTGGGTCATTCTATCTTCTCCTGTAACAACGCCTCCTCGAGTGATAACAACAACTCTAGGGTATTATCCGCGAGGTTTGTCTTTGATCAGTTGTATCTGTGGGTTCTGTTGAGGTCCTTGTTTCTCTTGAAGTTTAGCCATAAATGCTGGACATTACTCGATGACATTCTCGAAAGAGTTGCAATAACTGCAAGTGGTACAAGGGTTATGACAGTCCCTTTCCAAGTGTCCAGGCTGTGCATAGTTATAACATATTATTTTTCCTCGACCTAGACCCATACCTCCTCCTCTTCCTCTTCCTCAGAATCCACCACGAGGGTTGAAGTTTCCTCTCCCAGGGGAGTTATACTACGTAGTGTTTCCTTCTTGTTGTACTTCGCCTTGAATCTTGTATATATCCCTTGACCTTTCATGCATGATATCGTAAGCCCTACAATCCCTATCATCATGTCCCACAGACATACATAACGTGTAATACAAATTTTTGGGTGTCTGAACATATTTTTTGCATGTAGTAGAACTCACCAGGGCGATGTTTGTTTCTGCATACCTCGCACTAGGGTAGGGTAACTTGTTTCAAGGGGCTCAGAGCTCTAGAGGCCAAGTATTCGTGGAATAGGGGACAATGTTCCTTGTCATGTCCTTCTGACCTACATCTGAAAAACCAAATGTCTTCTCTTTTATCTTCTCCCTTGTCTTTCTTCATATCTTCGACCTGCAGAGACAAACTAGTTAGCTGACTCAAAATTTGACTCATACCTGAGTTGTATTCTCCCATAGGGGCTGATTCTAGATTCATGGCGATCTCCAGTGCCTCATTCTGTGAATCCATCTTCTGCTGCATCAGAGGAACTCTGATGTGTGGTAAGAGGGTAGCAATGAACCATTCCTTGTTCTACTCATCTGGGACTTGAAAACTCAGATGGCATGTCAAGGTTTTGAATCTCTGATCAAACTCACATACTAGTTCATCTATTCTCTGCTTGATTTCTTTCAGTTTTGTAATGCACTGCAATTCTGACTTAGGTTTCTTGAATTAAGAAATTAACGAAGTCTTAATGGCATTCAACGGTTTAGGCGTAGCTCCTTGGAAAAATTTCATATACCAACTTAGTGCGCGATCTCTTAGGGTAGTACTGAACTGAGCTCGTTTGACAGATTCATCGGTGGTATTCTTAATGCTCCACACAGCTTCGCAGAGAAACCAATGTTGTTCAGGGTCTTCAGATCCATCTCCTCTAAAGGTGGGTAACCTCATCTCGTCTTCCATAGATATTCCTAGGTTTCTGGACTACATATGTGGCGGATTGCTAGTGACAGTGCTCTGAGCGCTCTGGTCACTCTGATTACTCTGATTGCTTAATGTTGTTGAAACAACAATAGGATTAATAGTACTTACTTCGACAGTCGACATAGTTCCTGAATCTTTTGATTCTTCCTGGTGAGGTTCTGCAACTTTTCCTTCCTCTGAATGCTCCTCGTCTGTCAGATATTCCTCTTCTCCACTGTAGAAACCCTCGTCTCCATACTTTTTCTTAAACAAGTTCATGAGAGGAAATTATCTGAACACTCTCACACTGTGCATATGTCCAGCCTCTATGTCACTATCATTTTTCCGAATTCTTGAACATTATCCTTTTCGGATCCGTCTAGCTACTATATCTTCAAGATGTTCTTCTCATGCAATAACATCTTGATCCTCAGCTTCAGAAAATGTAAAAATTTTCCTCTGGGTCCCTTGAAGAAATATCTCTCGGCTTCGCTATATGAATCTACTCTATCAACAACAAACTTGGTGATATACCCTCCAACGGTACTATCAAACCAGTGATCTACTGCTCTTGACATGACATTATCAACTCTCTTATGCTTCTTGATCAACACCGACGTCCAAACCACAGGTGGCCTAGATCTAATCTCAAATTGGGTATCTGCTAACCTAGCTAGCCACTCATATAGTTATTGATGGATTCCTCCAAAGAAAATTTTGTGTATATCAGTAAAGATATATCTCTCCAACCAATCCTCTGTACTAAGATTAGGGTTCTTGTTCTGGGATTCAACGAAGTCCTTTTCTTGGTCTTCTATCCACTTCTGAATCTCTGTGTTCAATGGAAACCACCTTGACATTCCCTCAAGAATATTCCTGTACCGACAACAGAACCATTTGTTGGCACAAGGGAAGACCCAAGGTTCAGCTCCAAGAGCGCACCAACAAACCCTAACTACTGGCCCTTTCAACAACACCTGTAAAGCATATGTAGTCTCACCCAAAGTAGCTATGGGGGGGTTGCAGGACAAATATGTCTACAACCAAGGGGATACCAAGTGGATCCAATTCAAAATCAATACAAAAATTATTTATCATCTACCAATTCAGATCTACTCCACAGAACTATCTATCATATCTAACATAGTAATGCAATAATGGTATACCAAATGACAAAGAACGGAGCATCAATCACACACAACACAAAATATACGTGGTTCACCTTCTCTCTAGGGCTACATCCACAGAACTGCGCTTTATAATGTATTAAGATGAAGCATACAGTTCTTGTTTGCGCTCTCAGCTAGCAGATCTTCTTCCTCCTCTCTGTCTCTCCCCTTCCTGCGTACCCAGCTGCAGGACCCATCTTCGCACCCAACTGAAGATCTTAAAATACCAGAAGGCTCTTGCACTTAGCACTTCTCTCTCACACACAATAATCGCTCATACCAATAAAAAAAATAGAACGAACCCTATTCCCTCATCTAGGTTCTTATTTATACATTACAATCGCTCACTGACACCCTTAGGCCGAAACCTAGGTGTCAAAACCCTAGATACCAAAACCCTAGGTGTCTAAAATCCTAGGTCAACTTGACCCATGTTTTCAGGG
This sequence comes from Picea engelmannii, assembly GCA_009831015.1. Taxonomy (NCBI): domain Eukaryota; kingdom Viridiplantae; phylum Streptophyta; class Pinopsida; order Pinales; family Pinaceae; genus Picea; species Picea engelmannii. The sequence goes on along the minus strand of ML806958.1, from coordinate 233,893 downwards.
CTTCACCAACCTGTCTTTCCTTCCTTCTCGTGCGGTGCTCCAAAGAATCCAACGATGGATTTTTCCTCTTGCTGAGCTGTCCATGATCCGTTTTTCTTGCTGATTTGTCATCCCTGATCTCTTCGTCCAATGACTTGCTTCCCTTTACTTCGCTCCATCTTTTCTGCTCTTTTGCTCACTTCGACCCAGTAACAATCACCGTGTCTTCCACACAGTTCACATTTTGTCTTTTCTTCCTTGATCATCACTTTCTTCCATAACCAAGGGCCAATAGGCCCCCAACACTCACCTATGACTTGTCCCGAGGCACTCCAGATCTGATCTTTCTATTTTACTTCAACTTAGACTGAGCAGTGTAGCCTTTACTTTCTGCTCTATTCTTCCTGTCCTTCCTTGTGCAGACTGTCTTTTATGTGTCTGGTACCCAGTTTCAACTGCACTTGGTACCTAGACCCTTAGCCTCATGCTTTTACCGAGAGCTGCGAGGCAGCTGGTTGTCATAATACAAATTCAGCCGGCTCCCGTTCACCAAACCTTCCTTCCATTCTCCATTCAAAGTCTTCAACTGCGCAACTCCTCCTTCTGTAACATAGGCAACCTCATAAGGCCCAAGCCAATGCGTTTTGAACTTTCCTGGATGGTTCATGAATTTACTGTCATACACCAATACCAGATCACCTTTCTTAAATGCCTTTTTCTTAATGTGTCTGTCATGGTAGGCCTTCTCTCTTTCTTTCTAGACCCGCTAATGAAATCCTGCAACAAATCTGTCTTCCTCCAGTTCGACCAACTGTGCAAGCCTCTCTCAAATAACACCAATGTCGTCCATATCTGTAAAGGCAACAATTCTTAAGCTTGGTACCAAGTATTCCATGGGGACAACGACTTCAAGACCATATACCAATTTAAAGGGGGTCTGCATTGTTAGCTTCTTGCAAGTGGTTCTATAGGCCCATAATACTGTGGGTACTCTTAAATCCCAATCATCTCTATTGACACTGGAAATTTTTGTTAGTGCTATCTCCAAGATCTTGTTGAATGCTTCAACTGTCCCATTTTCTTGTGGATGGTAAGGTGTGCTCTTCTGATGATGAACTGTAAATTCCTCGGTCAAGGATTCAATGGTATTATTAATGAAATTTGTGCCTTGATCACTCATAAGGATCTTTGGGCATCCAAACCTGGTTATGATGTCATCAAATATGAAGCGCGCAACTGTAGTTTCACTATAGTCCTTAACTGTTGTTGCTTCATCCCATCTGGTCAAGTATTCTGTCGCAGTAATTATTTACCTTGCTCCTGTGCACTTCCCTGGTGGGTTTATAGGTCCCATGAAGTCAATAGCCCATTTATCAAATGCTTGTAGGGTCAGTTGTGGTGCTAAAGGAATTATCTCTTCTGGACGGTTTCCTGACTCTTTGGCATACATCACATGCTTTGTAATAGTCTTTAGCATCTCTGTGTAAGGTAGGCCACCAAAGGCAAGCTCTAAGAACCTTCTACACAGTGGCTTTCCATGCGTAGTGTCTGCCTGTAATGCCTTCATGAGCTTCGGCAAGGATTAATGGTCTTTATGCCTCCATAACACACCTTCTCAATATCTCATCAGGTCCCATCTTGTATAGTTGTCCAACTATAAGTGAAAAGTTTGCAATGCGCACTACTAGCTATTTCTTCTAGGGAATTGTATACTCGCTAGGTGCCATTCCTGTTGATAGGAACTGGACTATCTCTACAAAGTGGTCATCAATCTTTCTAATGGCCAATAACTGTGCATTCAATAGTGCATCCTCCAAACTAGTCGGCTCTTCTCCATGTTCCAATCTCGACAAGTGGTCAGGACCTTTGTTCATTCTTCTAGCAAAATAAAACATAAGCAACATAAGTTCTACTTTGAAGGCAACACTCTTGAAGAAGTGGCAGATTACAAATACCTCTTAATTGACTTCAACAAAAATCTAAGTTGGGAAGGTTGCAGAAAGAAAATAACTTTAGGAGGTTGGAAAGTGTTCTATGCTTTTCAAAATAGGTGTAGAGAAGCAAAGCTATGGGATTCGAAGACTATGCAAACTCTCTTTGGAATTTTAGTGATCCCAGTGGTTTTATATGGTTGTGAAGTGTGGGCCAGCATCACATTTGACTTACAGTGGAAGCAAATTGAGAATATTCAAAAACGTTTGATCACAAACAAGTTTAAAATTAAAAGTTCAATTCCTTATGATATCATGCTGAGTGAAATGGGGGTTGCTCCTATTGAAGCAATTGCTATGGTGCATCTCATAAGACATATAAAAAAAATTGAGCAAATGGAAGACAGTCGGTGGCCTAAGGTCGTCTTCAATGACATATTGTGCAAAATAAAGAAGATGTGGATGCGACAAAATATTAAATGGCTTAGTAAATGGGATATCCACTTGAACAAGTACCCTACGAACAATGAAGAGATAAAGACTTTTTTTATTGATAGGTTCCACAAGCGAACTTGGGATAAAGGCCTCGGGAGAAAGAAAGAGTATTATATTGAAGAGTTTAACCCCACGTACAATCATCATAAAAAAATGCACATAGGGGCCAATATATCTTGAAGAGCCAAAATGCTTATTGCCCAATTAAGAACCAATTCCCATAAACTCCGTTGTGAAACTGGGCGTTGGAAAATACCAAAAGAATCTTGGGAAGAAAGGGTGTGTGTGTTCTACACCTCCGGAAAAGTGGAAACAGAAAAAAACATTTCATTTTAGAGTGTGAAGCCTTCAAAGACAGTAGGGAAAACTATATAAGTATCTTGACAAATGGCTCTTGGAATAAAATTATTCAGCAAGGGGACAGTGGATAAATTGGGGGAGCTCATCATCAAGTTGAACAAGAAAAGGGTTGAACTGCAAAAATCAGTGTTCGAGGTGGTCTGTCCCATAGGCTATTGTTAGTCTTGTGGACGCTAAAATCATTTTCTTTCTTTCTTTCTTTGCACCATTATTACCACCTAGACTGTCGATTTGATACCATGCAATGCCTTTCTATGATTTTAAGCAATCCCATTATATCCTCGTGCATAAATGGTGGTATAGTTTTTGACGCCCATGGTGCACCTACTTCATACAAAATGGAAGCGAATATCCAGCCTACTACACATCATTGAATGCTCCGGCAAGTGGATTATAAACAGATAAATCTGAATTGCTTTCAAAGTTTTGATAATTTCATCCACGTGTGAGAATCTAATTGAGATTAACTTTTCATGCCATTTTTGTTTGTCAAATATAACCGTTCTTTGATAACTTTTTTCATAACATGCATATAAAATTCTCCTTTAATCCTGCACAACTATAAAATAATTAATACAACCCGAAACCATCGACTTTCTGACTTTTACTATGATTCACCGTCTATTTCTTTTTCAAAAAATGATAATGGAAGAGGAAGCTAATGCAAGCAAATCATTTAATCATGCCAAAACACTTCTTTATCAAGGATATGCCACATGGAACTTCCTTTGTCATGATTGTCTTATTAGGATAAAGAAATTTAAATCATATAATCATGATGTATAAAAACGAATCACCAAGGAATTAATGCAATAATAAATCATGTACACCATATTATTTGAAAATAATATCAATCTTATGTTTCAATATTTGTAACACTCACAATAAAGGTACAATGTCTTTATTAAAATATGAGCTTAAAATCAACCACGTTTTTCATAATTGATACGGGTTGAGAATATTACCTTTGCTCTTCAAATATTCAATTTATGGCAAGCCATTTATGTGGTTTTGACATAGAAAAAGTGTTGGACTATGCATCAATCCTTTAAAAAAATGTGGATAAGAAATAACTCTATCATACCACCACATCATCATCTCAATAAAAGAATCGATGATAAAAAGAATATAAAACCAATAAAATTATAAAAATTAAAAGCACACAAACGTGTTATTTTTTAAAATTCGATGGTACCTTTTTATTTTATAAAATTTAAGGGGGTTGGTGTCTGCCACAAGAGTACCACACATATGAAAAGAGGATGTAATCCATTTTGCAAGCATGCTCACAGTGGACGAATTATATTCTAGGAAAATAAATGATCATCCACACTGACCACAAGTCCCTATAATTCATGTAGACACATGGAAAGTTGCAAACACAAATGTCATCAAAAGTGGTCCGTGTACATTCAACAATTTCACTTGAACATCAAGTACAAGAAGGGTAGAACAAAATGAGTTATGCATTGCCTTAACCAACCTCCAGTTGTAGCACTAACTACAATGCTTAATTTTTATGGACAAAATACCTCTGAGTGGTCCTAGTTGTATGACACCGATCTTTACTTTGCTACTATATATCAGACACTTGGCATAGGTAAACAAGTTTTATACATTCACCTACAAGATGGACTACTATGCCATCTAGTCCATCTCTATTTTTCTTCAAGCGAGTATGAGAAAATGATCTACAAAACACATTACAATCGAGTGGAAAGAAATTTTAGCATGAAGAAAACAATGGAAACAATGCAAAAGAACTTCTATTGGCCAAAACTTCAACATGACATGAACAAGTATATTAGATCATGCCTGCCTTGTGTTATCGCTAAACTTTCCATCAAGAAGTAGGCACTATACACTCTTTTACCTACTCCAAATAAACATTGGGATTCAATGTCCATCAATTATAGTCCAAGTCTACCCTCAACCATGCATGGTAGAGATTATGTATTTGTGATTGTTGACTGGCTCTCTAAGATGGTATTTTTTGTACCCTACAATAAGAGTATCACAATAGAATCCACTACAAAGCTCTTCCTTTAGTGTGTTTGGGTTCAATTTGGGCTACCATAGACCATTGTTTCAGATATGGACAACATGGTCCTCAATACTTTCTATGCTAGCATGTGATCAATGATAGAAACCATGTTGACCAAATTCATTGCCTTCCACCCCTATATTGATGGACAAACAAAAGTAGTCAAAATGATAATCATTCATATTCTTAAAATATAAAAATCCATGCATCCATGTACATGGGATGAAATCATTCCTTATGTTCAACATAGTTACAATAGATCCCTTCACAACTTTATTGGCCACAACCATTTTCAAGTGTACCTAAAGTTCCAACCATTGGCACCAATTTACATAGCTTTGTCTATTGCATCTACATAGAAAGAGTCCTCCCATGCTCCAATCGAGGTAGACATAGTAGAAACATTTTTTTAATGGATCCATCAAACCCAACAACAAGTTCATGATATTTTGTAGAAGGCCAATAACAAGTACAAGTAGTGACATGATCAACATTAGGTTTCACACATGTTTTAGGTTGATGATAAGGTATGGTTATACTTGCAAACACAATGATTCACATGCCCCCACAAAAAAATCAAACCACTTTGATATGGGATCTCCACCATCCCTAAGGCCACGGGTGAGAATGATTTTGAATTGAGTATGCCACCTTCCCTTTTCTTACACCTAGTGTTTAATGCGGAGTTGCTTCAACCATTGTTTTAAACTCTGTTGGACACCTTGAAGGTGGTAGAGAACTTGGCACCTATAGAACTCAACCCTAACTGCATTATGTAGGATATAGTGGACCGAATCATGGACACCAAGATAAAAGGAACATGCCAATAGAACAATCAACTCTATAATGTTGTCAAAGAAAGGTAACTTCTTCACTAGGTCAAGTGGTTCATCGAGAATCATATTTAGTAGAATTTTCCCCATGTTATGGAGGAAGTTCATGCAATGGAGACCATTTCTTCTTAAAGAGGGACCATTGATCTAGGTGTCCATCCAAGCCCATCTTATAAACAAACTTGATTCTAAAAAAAATTGGTATTTAACTTTCAATGCATTTTTCAAGGCTTTCCCATGTGATTTTCACCCCAAACACGTGCAAGCTAGGGAGTCGACTCAATCTTTTCATTTTATTTCAAATGAAATAAGGAAAACCTAAAATGGGAAAATGGGAAAAAAATATGGTCTCGGTAAGGATCCCCTTCTTTTGGACAATATAGACTCGTCCAACTCAACATTCCCACTCAATGTTAATTCCATGCTATAGTTAGGGTTCTTGCATATTATAGTGTTTACCTCTTAGGGTTTTGTTCGCATTTATAAAATAAAGCTTTAGCCTTTATTATGCTTTTTTATTATTATCAAATGAGCATAGCCAACACATCTCTTCTTAGAGATAAGATACCACCATTCTAACCATTTCGTGTTTCTTTACATATTGAAATGTTTTCACTATTTCATTCATTGATAGAGCTTGGGTTTAATTGTGTCATTATAATGCTCTTTACAATACATGTGTGTGTGTGTGTGTGTTATTTTATTTACTATTGCTATTTCCATTTCATTCTCAACATAACTTGGATCAATGACCAAGAAATCAATGATGAATTCCTCTTACTTAAAAGAAAGAATCACCATCCAAACTCTAGGTGATCTCTTGTTGTAGACACAATATCAAGTATGTACTTTTGCTTTGAGATATTGTCTTTGGAAAAATAATACAAATGTTGGGATGAAAACTCCCTCTTTGAAAGAATACTAGATCTCTTTCAGGGTCAATTAAAAGGTTGTTTCCTTATTCTCTACTAAAATGTTTGGAAACGTCCTAATTCAACCTTAAATGTTGAATGAACCCACTATCTATGATTCCATATTTCAGGCTTTGTAATATAGCTTGAACAAGCTCACTATTTGCTACCCTTCTAAGTGTCAAATCGAACCTTCTTTATCTTTCTCTATGATCAAATATGTTGACATTTATTCTATGAATTGAGAAGATATTCAGGACCAGTTGGAATGCACAAAGAGCATTTCTACTACTCTCCTCTTCCTCTTATTGCATAGTACCCTTCTTAATATTCTTCACTACTATGAAGTCACACAAACCCTCTAACTCTCCAAGTGAAACCTATGGAAGTGAAATATCCTAATCAAACTCGTTCTTCTATTGTATTTTCAGATTTATACCTTTCACAGTATTTTAGAAAGCTAAAAGACCCAACAATGTTGGGAATGTTATATTCTTTGTAGTGGAAACTCATTTTAACTGACTAGATAGTCGAGGTGGATCGACTGGATGAATTTTCGACTAACCAATTAAGTTAATTCATTGGCCTGGGTAACTCAGAGGTCAGGTCAACAACTCGAGCTAACTGGAGATCGAAAGGTGATCGACTAAATGGTTGAATGGTATCCAACTACAATATCAACTGAAGGTTGACAACAATTCAATCGACTGAAGGATGATGGAGTCGTATCCGACTAAAGTTTGACCTGACAGTCGACTATAACAAAATCCCAAGATTCATGATATCACATCCAATCATTTGCATGGATTTGTAACCACTTTTTAAGTGCAATGAATTATGGTTTTGCATGTCTTAAGTCCTATAAATATGGCATCATGTAATACTATCAAAGGTGATTGAAACCTAAGATTGAGAGGTGTGTAATGGTCATGTAGTTGTATGCCAAATTTGCTACATATTTGTTCTTGCATTTAATCAGAGATAGGATGAGGATTGTGTCTTAGGTGTGGACCATGGTTGTTCATGTAACTGTTTATTCACCAAATGAATAAGACAACAAAGAGTGGGAGTCTCTTAAGGAATGTTGGTTTTCCCACTTAAGGGTTTCCAGGGTAAATATCTGTGTATTGTGTGTGTTTTCCATTGACTATTTGTTTGGTTTAATTATGTCTTCTCTCTCCTATTTGGTTTAGTGTTTCCAACAAGTGGTAACAGAACTAGTTCATTAGGGCAAGGATAAGAAGATCTAAAAAGAGAAGATCTTGTCTTCAGGGGAACACCTTTGTCGCTAAGGCTTCGACTTGTTCTTGGATTTGTACTAACCCTAGATCCAGTGGAAGTTGTAAGGAAATGATCTATAATTTATGCTTAAAATAATGGAAAGTAGTTCAAGGATAGAGATCGAAAAATTTAATGGCCATAAATTTGAGTTATGGAGGATTAAAATGGAACATCTCCTTGTAGATCAAGAACAATGGGTCATTATGATTCCCAAAACAATTTCGATGAGTATGTCAAAGGAATATGGGATAAAATCAAAAGGAGGGCAAGGAGTTCGATCCAACTTTGTCTTGTTGATTTAGTATTGTTGAATGTCTCATGTGAAGACACTACAAATAAATTGTGGGATAAGTTGGGAAGTTTGTACTAGTCAAAATCCCTAGTAAACAAGTTGTTCCTTCGAAAGAAATTGTTTATTCTAAGGATGAGTTATGGGAGCTCAATGAAAGAGAATATGAATGCATTCAACATTATGATAAGTCGGTTATTATATGTGGATATTAAAATCACTAAGGCAGAGAAATGTATCAGTCTATTGTGTTCTTTGCCAAATTCATGGGATAGCTTAGTCATGGCTATTGGGAGTAATACAACCACATTAACACTTGAATATGTGGTTGCATCTATGATATCATAGAAAATTATGTGGAATAAAATGGAAGGATCGACCAAATTGTTGAAAAGTCAACAAGAAACATGTATCTAATTTATTTTTCCCTTAAATAAATTGGACAAAAATATTAATCTATTATCTCATAATTACTTGAAATAATTAACTGAAATGGAAAATCAGTTAACTATGGGAAATTCGAGTTCAAAGGTTGGTTGGTAAGACATGGAGGTGACTTGAAGTTGTAACAGAGTTATAAGTGTAGTTAAGTGACTTAAGCCCAGTTGTACTAGTTGTAACTAAACTTTCACTAGTGAGAGTTCAGTGAATTAATTATTAATTAATTCAAATCAATGAACTCACATGCAACTGAAGATTCACCACGGTTAACTACATGCATGTCAGATCCAGTGGAGACATAGTTGAGATAACAAGTGAAAGGGACAGTTTGGCTATCAGTTGTGATTTGAGTGAAGTGCACTCATGCAATCACACATGCAGTGGATATGCTCATGAGCATGTGCAAACTAGGTAATTCGAATTCATTGTGAGAATTCTAATTATAGGGATTGTGCAGAGGAGGCAGGCTATTTGGAGACATAAATTGGTACATGTATTTGTTGAGTTTTGTATGACAGTGTGAGATGATTGTATTGTACCGAGATCTCTTGGATTAGAGTTTTGTATGAGATTGTTTCATGATCCATGATATACATAATATATGATAGTGGGGTTTTTAGCTTTACGCTTTCCCAGAAAAACTTATGTGTTATGTGTTCTTGATATTTCACTTTGTGATCATGGTTTAATTTCCACAAGATTATTAGTAGAAGCGATTCTGTATTTAACAATGGAATATAATTGTTAGATCAGGAGAATTGCAGGAAATACTTAATTTGTATTGAAATTTCTACACAAATATGCCTTGGTTGTGAGAGGTCAACCATTGACAGAGTTAAAGGTCAATTCTTTAGTCAACGATATAAGTAGAAGTGTACATATAAATCCCTAGTTCAATCGACAATAATTTATTGGGAGTGCGGTAAAGTTAAGCATTACAAAATGGATTGCAAGTCGAAGGCCAGTGAGAAAAGTCAGGGACATGATGAGAATTAATTGACTAAAGGAAAGACTTCTCCAGACAAAGGAGGAGATGTGTATCTCGCATCGACCAACACACAGTTAGAGCATGACGTTTGGTTGATTGACTTAGGTGCATATTTTCATATGAAACCTCACAGGGAATGGTTATGTGAATATGATAATTATGAAGGAGGAGATGTATTCTTGGGGGATGAACTGACAACCAAAATTGTTGGATGAGGAAGATTCTGACTAATTCCATAGGATGGGAGGAGTAGAAATCTTCCAGGTTTGTTGCATATTCTGGGTTTAGAAAAAATCTAATATCTATCAAAAAAATTAGTGATGCAGGTGTACACACTTTATTTCATAAGGATACATGTAAAATGGTAATGGGAGAAATGGTATTGATGAGAGGAGTTCAGATTGGAACCCTGTACAAGTTGTTGGGAAGTGTCGACTTGATTGGATGCAACAACACAATTTTACATGAAGTCAACTCCACTACAACCAACTCAAATGAAATCGACTCAACTACGACCGACTCAAATGTTCCTCATCGAGTCAACCTAACCATGTTATCGCACTAGAGGATGGGAAAAATTAGGGAAAAATGAATTCGAGATACACACAAAAAAGGTATGGTTGAATGTTCTCCTAATTGTAATTTAGAAGTATATTTTTATGAACATTTCAAATATGGAAAATAAAATCATATGATATTCCCATATGGAGCTACAAGGGAAAAAGGGATTCTGGAATTGATACAAAGTGATGTGTTTGGGCCTATATCGATCCCATCACTAGGAGGATCTATGTATTATGTTTCCTTCTTAGATGATTTATCCATGAATACATGGTTATATTTCGTAAGGAAGAGATATGAGGTTTTCAGTAAGTTCAAAGAGTTTAAATATCTTGTGGAAAACTAGACAGATAGGAATATTAAGGTGCTAAGAACTAACAATAGAGGTGAGTTATGTGGTAAGGATATTGAGTAGTTTTGCAAGAAATGTGGCATAACACACCAAAATACCACTCCACATACCCCACAGTAGAATGGAGATGCTAAAAGAATGAACAGGATGTTGATGGAAAAGGTAAAGAGCATGTTGAGTGGTGTCGAGCTCGCACGATAATTCTAGGCAGAGGCAGTCGACACTGCACAATATTTGGTAAATAGGTCTCCTTCATCAAGAGTAGTTGACTCAAATCCACATGAGGTATGGTTTGGTATGAAGCCTTCACTTTCACATCTCAGGGTCTTTGGTTGTGATGCATTTGTACATGTTCCCAGGTAAAAGACAAACAAGATGGACAATAAGGAAGTGAGGTGTAGTTTCATCGGTTACAAGGATGGAATGAAAAGATATAAGTTGTGGGTTATGATATTAAGGAATTTTTTTTTATAGTTGAGATGTGGTCTTCGGGGAAGTTAGAGGAACTTCGAAGTCCGAAGAGGCTCAAATGGAGAAAGAACTAGAGAATCTGGTGTTTGAGATGAGAAACGAGGAACATGATTTGGACGAGTTGATTGAATCAAATGAAGAGGTTGAACCTGTTGGAGTTAATTCACACATACCTATGATTTATTTTTCCTAGGGTTTTTCCTTGTTTATTAGTCATTATTCAGTTTCCTATATTTTAGGAAGAATATTCCTCTAGAGAAAATATTCTCTTCAATTTTCACTTCAGTTTGATCAGTTGAGTGGAGTCTAGATGATACATTGGTATTGTCACCATGCAACATTGGGATCATCACTAGCTAATGTCCATTTTCCTTGGGATCATCACCAGACCAACGCATTACCCATGATTCCATGATCTCCTCCTCACTTCACTTTGTTTCAGTCAGTTAACTGAAGACTGATAGACTAGTTAACTCAGCTAGGTGTCAGTTCACTCCCGTAATTGCCCGAGAGACTAGACTAGGTGGAAGTTTACTCCCGTAACTGCTGGTGTGTGTCCAGATCACTCTAGAACACCACTATGGTGCATTTTATTCTCCTCCAGTGTGCATTGGTTGAGTTATACCGGGTATTTAATGTGTAAATGATCAATTATTCATTTGGTTAATGATAATTCTTCCATTATTTCTCTCTTGCTTCTTCTTTCTCAATTTCTCTCTGCAAATGTGTGTGTTATTTTCTAGATAGATATATTATGTGTAGTTTCAACACATTTACATGGTATCATAGCCAACAAACTGCTAAGAAAAAGACGCATCGGATTATTTTTGCAAGTATCGAAGATTGAAGACGGCAAAAAAATGGAATTCCCAAAAGAATTCATTCTTACACCTTACAATTAATTTGCATGGAAGGAAAAGATGATCATGCATCTTTGAAGTAGAGGATTGTACAGGTTAATCATGAACATGGAAACAAAACCAACATCAGCCATAGAAAAATCCAAGTATCTAAATCGAATGGATGAAGCATTCAGAATAATTAGCAGTCTCATTTCTCCCGATCTCATTTTTCACTTATCTTCCTGTAAAACCCCCAATGAATCCTAGACCACCATGGAAGGGATATTTGGAAAATAGGATGAGATGAGGGGACACATGCTCTAGGTGGAATTTCTCACATTGGATCCAAAAATCTTCGACAATCTCTAATATTTCTTTACAAAATTTAAGGATTTACTGTTGCAACTCAAAGCTTGCAGGGTTGATAAATCTAAGGAGGATAAAAAAATGGTTCTAACCATTCTCTCCAAACTTGGTTCTGAATTCTCAGTGTTCGTATCCACATTCCATTCAGTCAAATTCTCCTCTGGATCCACCTGGAAGATGCCTTCTCTTGAGGAATTTATTGAATCCCTAACACAAGAGAAAACCAAGCTCATCAACATGGGAAAAATCAAAGGCCCAAAGGTGCATGCACTTATTGTGAAAGATGTAAGTGGTCATAAATATCATAAATCTAAATATAAAGACAAAATGAAAGCACATGCAAATACGAAGAAGGAAGGGTACTCAAAACCCTTCACTGATGCCTCTGGATCCAAATGTGAAAAGGGAAGAATAGGGGAGAAATGCACATAATGCCATAAAGGATTCCATCCAGAATCTGGATGCATGCATAAACAAATAGATATAATGACTCAAATACTTCAGAAAAATAACCTTAGATACCACATCCCTGAGGGTGCCAAGAAGAAGAAGCTAGAAAATCAAAATCCCAAGAAAGGTAATTCTAGCCATGCTTTGATTTCCATCAACTCCTCTCTCGATGCTTGGGTCGTATATTCAGGAGAATCACATCACATGGCTGCCACAAAAGCAATCTATTATTCATTGGATGCATGCAAAGGTCCTCCTATTCTGCTGGGGGACAACTCTCCAGTTGAGGTCACCGACAAAGGAAGGATTGAACTCACCAAAAAAAGCTTCAAGAATGTGTTGCACGCTCCTAAACTTTCCGTCAATCTTCTCTTCGTGTATCAGATGAAAATTTTTGGCACCGGAAATAAATTCATATTCACACCTAATGCAGTGGACATCTATGACATGCAAACCAATTCCAGGGTTGCTACAGGTGAGGTAAATCATCAATCTAGGCTTTACACATTTTCTGAATTTATTGAACCAAATTCTGCTTTACTACTCACCCATGCTGATGAAAGCAGTAGGATATGGCACAAAAGGTTCGATCATTTAAATTTCAGATATATTCAACAACTTAGCAAGCAAGTATTGGTTGATGGTCTACCAGACATCCATTTCTCCAAAGGAATCTGTGCGGGATGTGTTCTTGGAAAACACCCTCAAGAGAAATCCGACAAAGGAAAGACTTAGAGAGATTCCTCTCCTTTAGATCTGATCCATAGTGACCTCATGGGCCCTTTTCCACATCCATCAATCTGCAAAGCAAGGTACGTGCTTATTTTTGTTGATGATTCTCTCGCTTCACATGGATTTTCTTTCTCAAGAAAAAATCAGTGGTCTTTCAACACCTCAAAGATTTCAAATCCCTGGTTGATAAACAGTCAGGAAAGAAAATCAAAGTCTTTTGAACTGATAATGGGGGAGAGTATGTCAACCATGAGATACATAATCTTTGTCATGAGTCAAGGATTCAGTTGCAACACACAATTCTCTATACTCCACAGCAAAATGGAGTTGCTGAGCGGAAAAATAGATCTCTAAAAGAGATGGCATCTTGCATGCTACATGTAAAGTCACTTCCACAGAGATTATGGGTCGAAGCACTTAATTGTGCAACCTACATCCAAATTAGATCTCCCCATAGATATTACAAGGATAAGACCCCCTATGAGGCTTGTATCAGTCTAAAACTGAAAGTGACCCACTTTCGTATTTTCGGTTCATGTGCATGGGCTCAGATTCCCTCTGAAAAGAGGAAGACACTTGATCCACAGAGCACATAGTGTATTTTTTTTGGATACCCTGACGGTGTGAAGGGATAGAGACTCATTTAACTTTCCTCGAACTGGATCATCATTGAATGTAGTGTCCAATTCGAGGAAAGTGTCTCGCATGTACCTCAACAGCTGCATGCATACACCTTTGTTCTTCCACCTATCATAAATGATGAGCATGCACATGCCGACTCTTCTTCAGATGAGAGTTCTGATTCAGAGGATTCATATGATCTAGATACAAAGTCAATATAGTCAGATGCAAAGTCAGTGCATCCAGATGCAGATGCAGAGCCAGAGTAGAGGCCCAAGTGGGCCCAAACTACTCTTCAAGATGTAGGGGATGTTGTTGGTGATCTAGCCGATACTAGGAGGACTCGATCTTATTTTGAGAAGCCTCATATTGCACTAACTACCACTGAACCATTGCCACCAAATCATCTTTTCTTGGTTCAATCTTCAGATCCACACTCTTATGGTGAGGTTGTTGGAAATACCTTTTGGGAATCTGCCATGCAGGAGGAGTACAACTCTCTCCTTGAGAACCAGACTTGGGATCTGGTTCCCCTTCCTTCTGGAAGGAAACTTGTCAGATGCAGATGGGTCTACAGGACCAAGAGCGCAATAGATGGACAGATTAGTAGATACAAATCTAGGCTTGTTGCCAAAGGATTTCAATAGGTGTATGTAATTGTCTATGATGAGACTTTTTCTCCAGTAGAGAATATGGATTCCATAGGTTTGGCACTTTCCATTGCGACAACCAAGGGATGGTAATTCCATCATATGGACGTGAATAATGCATTTCTTCACAATGATCTCTCTGAGGAGATATATATGGAGCAACCCCAAGGATTTATGAAGGATTAATATTTGGTCTGTCGAATGAAGAAATCTCTTTATGGCCTCAAGTAGGCTCCGAGGTCATGGTATGCCAAGTTGGACTCCTACATGTTGTCACAAAACTTTGTACATTGTAAATCAGACCCAAATTTTTACATGCTCAGGACGACTGATTCACTTCTACTCTTAGTTCTGTATGTTGATGATTTGTTTATCACCGGTTGCCTAACATTAGCGATTGTTGTAGCTAAGAGGATTCTGCATGATAGGTTCTTGATGACGGACATGGGTCCGCTACACTTCTTCCTTGGACACGAGATTAGTCAGGATGCATCATGCATCAAATTGTCTCGAGCCAAGTATGCATGAGATCTCCTTGAGAGATTTCACATGACAGACTGCAAGTCTACTTCGAATCCTTTCCTATCAGGAGTCAAACTTGAGGATGGCAGGGACACTCCACTGGTTGACAACACATTGTATAAATATCTAGTGGGGAGCTTGTTGTATCTCACACACTCCAGACCATACCTCTCCTATGCAATTCACGCAGTTTCTAGGTTCATGCAGGAGCCACATGAGCTACATTGGAAGGCTGCAAAGTGTATCCTTTGACACGTACAGGGCACCATCAACTTTGGGATTCATTATGCAACAAACTCTACATTGGATCTCATTGGTTTCGTTGATTCTGACTGGCCTGGTGATAACATTGATTGCAAGTCCACATCTAGTTACTCACTCAGTATTGGTTCCAGGCCTATCTGTTGGTCGAGTAAGAAGAAGGTTGCTATTACTCTATCTTCAGCCGAGGCAGAGTACAGAGGGGTAGTTAACATAACAATTTAGGCTATGTGGCTACAACATTTTCTCACTGAGTTGGGAATTTAGTTTCATCGATCGATCGTCATATGGTGTGACAACCAGAGCACTCTGAAGTTCTACAGAGATCCAGTTTAGAGGCATAAGATGAAGCATATCAATATCCACATGCACTACATCTGGGAATTAATACACGAGGGGATAATTTACCTGCAGTTCCATCCTTCAGCAAAATAGACTGTAGACATCTTCACCAAGACCTTCACTGAGGAGAAGTTCCATTCTCTGCAAAGTCATCTTGGAGTAAAGGACATAGTTGCCTAACAACTTCCAGTTCTTCTTTTTACATGCATTGTACCCTGAGGGGGGTTTTTTCCTATGAGGTTTTCCCTCTTTCCTCACTTTATTTCAGTGTATATTTTGTATTTGGGTACCTAACATGGCCTCGTTGCCGGGACCCATTCTTTATTTTCACCATAGTGATGTTCATGGGGGTGTTGGAGTTACTTCACACACACCTAGGATTTATTTTTCCTAAGGTTTTTCCTTGTTTATGAGTCATTATTTAGTCTCGTATATTTTAGGAAGAATATTCCTCTAGGGAGAATATTCTCTTCAATTTTCACTTCAATTTGATCAGTTGAGTGGAGTCTATATGCTACATTGGTATTGTCACCATGCAACATTGGGATCATCACGAACTAATGCACATTTTCCTTGGGATCATCATCATACTAGCGCATTACCCATGATTCCATGATCTCCTCCTCACTTCACTTTGTTTCAGTCAGTTAACTAAAGATTGATAGACTAGTTAACTCAGCTAGGTGGTAGTTCACTCTCGTAACTGCCCGAGAGATTATACTAGGTGCAAGTTTACTCCTGCAAATGTTGGTGTCTGTTCAAATCGCTCTATACCACCACTATGGCGCATTGGCTTATTCTCCAGTGCACATTGGTTGAGTTATACAGACTATTTCATGTGTAAATTATCAATTATTCATTTGGTTAATGATAATTCTTCCATTCTTTCTCTCTTGCTTATTCTTTCTCAATTTCTCTCTGCAAATGTGTTTGTTATTTTCTAGATGTATCTATTATCTGCAGGTTCAACACATGTATAGAACCGCTGACTACAATTGTAAGGAGGTATGAAAGAGTAAGGAAACCAATTGAAAGGTATAGTCCACCTGATTTCCATTCTACATTTGTATTATCTACCATTGACAATGAGCCCAATTCCGTTAGGGAGGAAGTTGAGTCAACATAGGGTAAACTTTGGAAGGACACCATGGTTGCAGAAATGGAAACCTTGCACAGGAATGAGAAAAGGGATTTGGTCAAGCTACTGTTGGAAATACTGAGAGGGGGGTTAATCAATATTTAGAGAAATTAGTATTTTTGAGCTTGTACTTCAATCAGATCATGTATTCAAGTTATATCCAATCAGTAAAGAAGACTATCCAATGAACAATGAAGAATAGTATAAGAGATACACCAATACACCATGCACACTATATAAGAAGTAATCATGTATTATTGTTCAAAGGAAGTAATGAATTCCAAAGGTAGCTACATCTTCCAAATATAAAGTGAGGGATAAACCTACAAAAGGAAGATACAATCCTCCAATATCAAGAGAGAGTTGACCTCTCCATCCTCGCCCCTTCCTTCCACCCAAGAACATATGAGAGATAATAAAACTTTACATTAAATTATCACCATCAACCAACCATCACATAGAACCTGATAATGCTTCCCGAGACTTCTTCAACTTATGCAACTATTCACTTCTTGGAATACTCTGATATTGTATATAATATTACTCAATGTATTCTTTGAATATCCTCCAAGTTTCACTCTTTGAATCCTCCCAGAAAAGGATTTATAGAGAAAATGGTAGACCTTATTCAATTCTGGTTTATTCAGGAGAACGAACTTGTACAACATGCCCCATGCTCAATATTTAACATCAGATCTAAAATTAGTACACAGGAAACTAGAACCCGTACTGTTTCCAATGAAATTGGTCTCACTTCATTTGGATTCTCTATGAATACGTTATGACTGTTTTACCCAGAACACATGTTTATGACTAGCTTCAGGACTAGTCAAAAACCTTATCTTCCACATAGTGTATCTCCAAAATTATAGCAAATAAAGAGCTGGAATTTTTACCACAGGTACTTAGATATGTCTTCTCAGTAACCTCCAAATTTCACCATATGAATTGTTCTAAAAACAAACTTGTAGAAAAAATGGTAATATGACTTGTAAATAACATACCTTAGAACACATTACCAAAAGACGTCATCCTCCCTTGAAATTCAGCCTTCTTTACTTCAAATTTCCTCAGAAATTCGACTTATATATCCTTGTTCATTATTAAACTTGTGTCTATTGAAAAATTAATGTATAATGAGACGTATTTATACCCTTTATGTCAATTCCTTTTGACATTAGGGCCGACATGTAGTTTATGCTTCAATTCACATTGTCATCTTCAAAAATTCATTTCTCCTCAATCGTGAGGATCCATGTGACATGCCACATACCACCGAAAGAAGCATGACTTATACTATCCATCCATGGGTGTTGTATCTGTATGTGTAATTTCCTTCATGTTTATTTACTTCTATCAACTATGGGGTCCAAAAGACAATGGCTAGGGTTGACATCAATGACTACAACCAATGACTATGGTTGACATCAATGGAAACAACCAATATTCCAACAATATCCCCTTTTTTCATTGAAGGAAACACTCATGCTCCCCCTGTCATCATGATCCCAATTTCTCTCCCCCTTTGATATCAATGGAAAAGGGTGGGGCTTCTCTCCCCGAGTTCAATGGCATAAGGTGACCTTCTTCTGTGGGGTTGCTCCCCCTGAACATATGGCACTCAATAATAATTCATCCTTATTTTTGTTCTTTGAGACAATTTCTTCCTTGGAATCCTTTTGTGTGGCTTATGTATTCTCTCTCTTCTTCATGTCTAGGATGTATATGTTGTTTGGTTTTGTTGTTGTAGTTGCAACCAATCTTCCTGAGTTCTTTTCTATGATTTTACATTTTCGAGAGTCAAACGTAAGAGTGTATCCTTGATCACATATTTTGTTAACATTGAGGAGATTATGCTTCAGATATTCAACCAATAAGACTTTTCCAACTTTTACATTTTCACTTCCAAGCTTTACAGTTCCTTTTCCAAGTATTTTGGTAGATGAGTCATCTCCAAATGGAACATTTCCACCCTTTTTCTTCACGATGACAAATTTGCTTTGATCTTCAGTCGTATGAGATGAGAACCCACTGTCTATGAACCATTCATATTCTTCTTTGCATTCTTTTGCGACCAATGCTATTCGAAAATTTTCATTGTGTGGAATTTCTTTCCTTTTCCATGCTGTAGTTGGTATAGGGACATTTGGCATAGGATTATCTTCCTTCATCTCTCTGCAATATCTTGCTTTGTGATCAAGATTATTGCACTTGTAGCATACAATATTTTGATCCATTAATGGGTCAAATGGATTATAATTTATGTTGACAGGTCTGCGAACATTTCCATATCTACTATTTGCACCATTCATGTATCTTGCGTAGTTATTCCTTTCATTGATTCTACAATTGATTGCCTTGTGTCCAAAATTTCCACAAGTATAACAATGTCCAAGAAATAAATTTTGATACCTGGGAGTAAGTGATCTTGTTTGTAGTGTGATCCATATGGGTTCACGATCTATTCTTCTGTAGTTTCCTTCATAATGATTTCTTTCATACCTGATTGGAGAGGATCTTCTTGATGTCCCATTCCTTCTGAATTCTAGTCTTCTATCTTGTTGTTCAACTTGCTCTGAAGTGTTGGTTTCATACTTTTCATATTCCTTCTCTTGTTTTGTTGTCTTCAAACTGTCATTGTATCCTAGTCCTGTCTTGTCATTTGGATATCTTTGACTGCTAAGGACCTCATCTAATTTTTTAGTGTTTTTTTCGAACTTCTTCAACTTTTCTATTGTCAATAGTAGCTGCCCTTTTGTGTGATCCAATTTTTCTTTCAATTTCTCATAATCTTCTAATTGTTCCTTCAAGTTATGAATGGTCTTTTCAAGCTTGTAATTCTCTTCTTCACAACTACTTGATTCACCTTTTAGTATTATGTTTGTGTTTTTAAGCTTGCTATTTTCAGTTTCAACATGCTTCAACTTTTCAACATTCTCATCTTCTTGTTCACTCTCTAAGTTGTCTTGGTATCCCCAAAAGGAATCAAGGCTGGTTTCTTCATCTGAATCTTCTTCATAAATTATTTCATCTTCTTTAGAACTCTTGTGTTCACCATCCTGGGTTTCTTGGGTTATGAAGAGGACTTCTCCTCCATCATTATCTTATTCATCACTCTCATATGAGGATATGTGATCATCCTTGGAGTAGAATCTCTTTTTATTGTTGAGACTTCTCTTTTTATAGTAGCATTTTTCAGCAATATGTCCTATTCTTCCACAATTAAAACATTTGAGAGGAGACTTACCTTTGTATCTGCCAGTTCCCTTATGGATCCTTCTTACGAAATTTGCTATTTCTTCATCAAGGTTTTTATCCTTGTATTTTGTCTTATTTATGGATTTAAAGGCTCCTTCATTGTTTGGTTGGTCACTTTTTGTACCTGTTCTAATTTCATATGCTATAAGAGACCCATGTAGTTCATCCATTGTCATTTTGGTCAAGTCCCTAGTTTCTTCAATGGTGAACACCTTAGCATCAAAATTCAAGAGAAGTGATCTCAACACTTTTTGTATAACTAAGGATTCATTGATCTCTTCACCTAATCCTATGATAGCATTAACAACTTCATCAACTCTAAGAAAATAGGTTCCAATATCTTCCTTTTCATCCATCTTCAAATTTTCAAATTCTGCTCTATGTTGTTGAATCTTGACCTACTTAAATTTTGGATCACCTTCATAGATACTCTTGAGTTTGTCCCATACCTCTTTAGCAGTGCTGCATCCCATCACTTTTATAGAAATGGTTGGTGCCAATTCTCATAGAATAACATGTCTGGATTTTGAATTACAACTCATAAGCTTCTTCTCATTTGGATCGGTTGGAGCATTCTTTGGGATTACATAGCCATTTACAACTGAGTACAAAATGACTACTCCCAAAGATGTTAGGTAAGTTTTCACTCTATCACTCAAGTATTCATAATTATTTCCATCAAATCATTGAATCCCATTTTGAATGTGCTCATGGTCATCCATCTCTGCTTAGAATTTTCCTTCCAGTGGTTAAACTATTCTGAAGGAAACATGCTATGATACCAATTGTTGGAAATATTGAGAGGGGGTTGAATCAATATTTAGAGCAATTAGTATTTTTGAACTTGCACTTCAATCAGATCGTGTATTCAAGTTATATCCAATCAGAAATGAAGACTATCCAATGAACAATGAAGAATAGTATAAGATATACATCAATACACCATGCGCAGGATATAAGAAGTAATCATGTATTATTGTTCAAAGGAAGTAATGAATTCCAAAGGTAGCTACAACTTCCAAATATAAAGGGAGGGATAAACATCCAAAAGGGAGATACAATCCTCCAATATTAAGAGAGGGTTTACCTCTCCATCCTCGCCCTTTCCTTCCACCAAATAATATATGAGAAATAATAAAACTTTACATTAAATTATCACCATCAACCAACCATCACATAGAACCTGATAATGCTTCTCGAGACTTCTTCAAATTCTGCAATTTTCCACTTCTCTGAATACTCTTATCCTATATATAATATTACTCAATGTATTCTCTTAATCTCCTCCAAGTTTCACTCCTCGAATCCTCCCATAAAAGGAGTTATAGAGAAAATGACAGACCTTATTCAATTCTGGTTTATTCAGGAGAGCGAACTTGTACAACATGCCCCACGCTCAATATTTAACATCAGATTCTAAAATTTGTACACAGGAAACTATAGCCCGTACTCTTTCCAATGAAATTGGTCTCACTTCATTTGGATTCTCTAAAGACGTTATGATTGTTTTACACAGAACACATGTTTATGACTAACTTAAGGACTAGTAAAAAACCCTATCTTCCATAGAGTGTATCTCCAAAATTATAGCGAATAAAGAGCTGAAATTTTTACCACAGGTACCTAGATATGTCTTCTCAATAGCCTCCAAATTTCACCATCTGAATCATTCTATAAACAAAGTTATAGAAAAAATGGTAAGATGACCTGTAAATAACATACCTTAGAACACATCACCAAAAGACTTCATCCTCCCTTGAAATTCAACCTTCTTTACTTCATATTTCCTTAGAAATTTGAATTATATCTCCTTGTTCATTAGTAAACTTGTGTCTATTGAAAAATGAATGTATAATGAGATTTATTTATACCATTTATGTCACTTCCTTTTAACATTAGGGCCGACATGTAGTTTCTGCTTCAATTCACATTGTCATCTTCAAAAATTCATTTCTCCTCAATTGTGAGGATCCACATGACATGCTACACACCACCGAAAGCAGCATGACTTATACTATCCATCCACGGGTGTTGTATTTGCATGTGTAATTTCCTTCATGTCTATTTACTTTGATCAACTGTGGGGTCCAAAAGCCAATGGCTAGGGTTGACATCAATGACAAAAACCAATCTTCAAACAACTACCTAATGGAAGAAAACCTGTAATTATAAAATGGGTGTTCAATAAAAAGTTGAACGTAGTAGGTTAAATCAAGAAGTTCAAAGCTCGACTGGTAGAGAATGGGTATTCCCAATTAAAGGGAGTCGACTTCGGTGAGATTTTCTCTCATGTTCCAAAATTAACTTCCATTAGAGTATTGATGTCTCTGGATGCAAAATTTGATCTTGAGATAGAGAAAATTGATGTGAAGATAATGTTCCTACATGGGGACCTAGAAGAAGAAATCTACATGAAACAACCCGAAGGATTTGAAATAAAGGGTAAAAAATAGATGGTGTACAAACTAAAGAGATCCCTTTATGGTATAAAACAATCGCCAAGGATGTGGTACCAAAATTTTGACTCTTACATCACCCGTTTGGGATTTGTGAGAATCAAGGTTGATCACTGTGTGTATTTCAAGAAAGAAGGCATACTTTTCTTATATGTAGCTATGTATGTCGATGGCATGTTGTTGTTTGGAAACAACATGGTTGCAATGAAGAAGGTGAAGATGCAATTATCCTCCAAATTTGATGTGAAGGATATAAGTGCTGCTAACTTAATTCTAGAAATTGAGATTAAGAGAGATCAGGAGGATAAAGTTTTTTGGTTAAATCAAAGGAAGTACATTGGAATAGTCTTAAAACGTTTCAACATGCAGCAGTACAAACCAGTCAAGGTACCTTTTCCTATAGGAGTAAGACTAACTATTGAATAGTGTCCAAAGACACAAGAATAAATAGAGGGCATGGCACATGTTCCCTATGCTAGTGTTGTTGGTAGTCTGATGTATGCAATGGTCTACACTCAACCAAATATTTCCCATGTGGTGGGAGTATTGAATAGGTACATGTCAACACCTAGGAAAGAGCACTTAATTGTTGTCAAGAGAGTGTTCAAGTACTTGTGTTGCAAAAATTAATATGTGATATGTTACTAAGGGAAAATTGAAACCAAAAATGAAGTGAATGTACATGGCTTTGTCGATGTTGATTGGGATGGAAATCTTGACCAAAGGAGGTCAACCAACAGATATGTGTTCATATTGTTTGACGGAGAAATCATTTGGATGCGTAAGAGACATGCGGTAATATCCTTGTCGATAAAATAAGATAAATACATGGAAGCCACACATGTAAGCAAGAATCAATATGGTTGCATCGAATTTGTTCAGAGATTTGGTTTGAAAAGAAAACTATGATGATAAATTGTGAAAGTCAGAGTGCAATATTCTTGGAAAAGAACCCATCTTACCATTCTAGGACAAATCATATTGGTGTACAATACCATTTCATGATAGACATGGTGGAAATAAAAAAGGTGTTGTTAGAGAAGGCAGACACTTTGGAAAACATAGCAGACTCTTTGAAAAAGTCTAAGACTTTGGTGAAGTTATCTTGGTGTAGAAAGGAAATGGGCATTGTTTCCTTGGGTTAGTGAACAAACGTTCATGGTCTTATGTTTCTACAAAGAATACAAAATGTGGGAGAATGTTGGGAGTGTTATATTCTTTGCAGTGGAAGCTTAGTCTAACTGACTGGATATTGAGGTGGATCAACTGGGTGAATGTTTGACTGAATGGTTAAGTTAAGTAGATGGTTTGGTTAAGTTGAATTTTAGGTCGATAGTGTTATCCATAGATATGTTCTAGGATGTTAATGGAAAATTTTTGAGGTGCCCCAGGGGATAAGATTCAAGGTGAGCCTTAAAGCCATGCTTGCACTCAAATAAAATTATGCAAAATTGGGTAAGTTTTTCTTTCTCTCTTATAAAACTCCCGACCATCAAGAAGTCTCATTCCAGATATTTAATTTTTTTAGCTCCAGGAGTCATTTTTCTATGAGTGTTTCATACAATTTAGTTTTAAGAGTGTGGAAATGGTGAATTAGAAGAAATACAGGATAATAGTATAAGGCATTGTAGAGAATGAATCTTATATATTATGGAAATAGAATAACGTGCTGAGCAATTAAAAATTCAGCATTTCTAACACATATAATAGATCATTAAAACATGCATAAAACAATTAAACATATTCAAATATTCAAATCCATGGAGGTACCCTCTGCATATAATTAAACATATGAAGAAATGACAAGAAGTGGTCATTGTTAAGAGGAAATCACTTCAATATCATAAGCATACAATATACAATAACACTGAACATGTCATATAACTTGCTATTTGAGATTTTATTAATGGGGATCCGATTCAAGAATCCAAAATGAGAGGGGTAGAATTTACAAGAGCACATGCACAAAAAGAGGAATTACAGACTGAAACATAATGCAGGGGATGCATCTCATGAATCCTGCAGTCTTGATTATCTATATGTGCTTGAGGATTGTGATCAAACAACTCTGGTTGTAAGAAACTCTTAAATTTACCAAAGTATCGACCCTAAAAATGATCTCCTTATCTTTCTTTATAGGCCTTTTATTTGTGAGAAAATCGTTCATCTAATCCAATATTTCTTCTTGAAATTGGATACTTCTTTTCAGATTCTTGATACCGCCTTTGGTTTTTTAACTGATTTTGACTAGGTAAAAATATTTTTTTACTGCCAGATTTAACCTGTTGACGTTGTTGTGGGGTGTGTTCTCTTTGTCCAATTGAGATTCTGTCTGGATTATTTTGGATGGATCCATTGGAACTCTGATTGATGTGTTGTACCTGCTTGACCTTGAGATAATTCAGGTCGTTGGTTGGTTGAAATAACTTCTAGTCGTTTCCTCTCAGCCACCACCACTCATCAATGCAAAGTTCCAATGACTGACTCTTCGAATCTTCTGCCTCAAGATTCTGCAGAGAGATGAACAATTTATACAACTGCACCTTAGGGTAAATTCTCAAATGTCCTTCGGCTCTCATATAAGGGCTAATGATACTAGAGAAGGAAATTATTTCTTTCACGCAATGTAGAACACACTCTCTCGACGTTTGTAGCCAAGATGGTTGATATCTCTCTCTTGTCTGGAGAGACTGAGCAGGTGGGTCGTCTTCTATGAAAACTGGCATCATGAGTAACTCACATTTAGCAGAGAAGTTACTCGCATATTAGTTTCTTTTGATAATCTTCCTTTCTTTTATAAGAGCTCGACACATGCTTATGGAGACAATTGATGGGGTAAGGTGATTCGCCACACCTGGTGTGATATTCCAAGATCGATGGCTTTCATGGGTGTGTGTGGGGGGGAAATTATCACTATCCTCTATCAACTACAAATAACAATATGATAATGGGAGAAATGACCTTGATGTGAGGCCAAATGTCTTGTTATGTGTTGTATTATTTCTAACTGATTTGGTGGGTCATCACCATATCTTTCACCCAATTGAAACATTCTTCATCGTGCCTTTTACGAACATGTGTCACCTTCCCAATGGCTTGATTATTTTGAAATTTTGGGTGGAGGCGTGGAATTTTGAGTGATGTCATGTTGACATTATCATGGTCCCACAGACACATGATTTCATACTGGTCCATGTTAGCACTGAGGTGGCTATGGGATCAGTATATGTGTAGCTGAGTTTGATATGGTGACTAAAATCCCTAGTGGGCCCTCTCAATACAGGTGGTGATCTTGGATTGAATTTGATGAGATCCCCATTGGTGTGCCAAGATGTCTCTTATTTTCTTGAGTATCCTAGGTGGAGTGTTGCATCAGATCCATGTGTCGCTGAATAGGAAGACATGTGGGCGCTGAGTGGGTGGGAAGGAATTTAAGAAAAACCAAAATACCATTTTTGCAACCCAAGGGGAGTGGCTTTACTCTCTGTGCTCTTTTTAGGATACACCATTCACTTCTCAAAACGTGGCTCCTAAAACCTTCATCACAACCCATATGCATGTTACCTCATGTGCAACTTTCTAATGCGACATCAATCATATGTCATAGATTAGGATCGCTTTCAATGATTGGATGATCATGCATGCATATTTTTTGGTGCTCAATTATTAATTTGTGGTATTATGATGTATCCTTTGTCCAAAAATGGCTTAAGACTTTCAAGGGAACAATCAACTCTGTTTTATCTCCCGATAATCACCTAGGCACTTAAATATTAGTATTGGGCTCTTAGGGCATGGTTTTTCTATTAATTTCTCTAGGGTGCTTGAAGTTCTGTTAGGTATTTCGGTCCAGGAGCTTTGTAAGCTCACCTTCCTCCTCTATTTTTCCCAATCTTGGGATTATAATTTTTATCAAACTGTCTAATGGAGCTAGGTTCAAATTTAGTACCAACATTGGCTCTAGTGGGGACAACATACCTTGGTGGTCTGCTAAGAACTGTAGACTAAGTAACTTCTTCTATTGGGTTATGCATTTATCTTTGAAACGATAGGCCCCCCATGCACTTGAAAACTAATCTGATAGGTGAAACAAAATTTCTCAACAACTTACAATGTTAGAACCCTAACTATTTTCTTGTGTGATTAATGATGAATGAAGTAAAATTTAAGATACATGGAAATAAATAGAAAAATATTTATTTATGTACAAGGTGAGAAGTTTTGTAGCATTCAGTACTGCAAGTAATGCTTGAGGAAACTCCCATTTATAGGATTCCCAAAAATATCCCCATCTAGTTGAGTCAATTCATATGTGTTGTTATCTTGGGTTGCAACACCCTGGAAGGGTCCTAGCCAAAGATTGTCAAATTTTCCATGTTTCCATTTCGCTTCTCTTCTAGCATCCCACTTTACGACCAGGTCACCTATCATGAAGTTTGTTTCTTTGGTCCTCTTGTAAAAAAATTCTTTCATTCTTACTTGGTAAGCTTGGGACTTTATCTGGACATGCTCTCTTACTTGTTGGAATTCGATCAGTTGGTTGATTCTTTTTTGCATATCATCAGATTCTTCCTCCTCATATTGTAGAAGTTTTATCACAGGGAGACTAAGTTGGATGGAAAAAGCGACCTCTATCCATATACCAACTAAAAATGAGAAGTTCCAATAGAAATTTTTATGCTCACCCTATCTTCCCAAACTGCATACTTCAAGTGAGAATCCCATGCTTTTTTATTTCGAGACAACATTTTCTTGACAATTTTGATGAGATTTTTATTTGATGACTCAACCAAGCCATTTCCCTGTGGATAGTAAGAAATAGAGTGACCAAGCTTGTGGCTAACCAATCCAGTTCACCAAGTAAATACCCAATGTAGGTAAGACAACATGTTATAATCCATAAAGGATAATATATTAAATAATGTATATGAATATAATGAGAATGAGGACCCATTTATATATCCTTACAGGGGGTGCTCTTTCATTAATAGACACGTCCTTTAGATAAGAAATGACTTTTGATTTATGATGTGTTTAATTATTATATTTACTTATTATTAATTATATCTATTTCTATATATATTGTGTTCATAACATTGCCTTCCCCTTAAAAATGATTTGTCCTGAAAGCATACTTTATGGAAGACTTATCTCTTTTTCTAGCTTGTAATTATTGTCTCTTGATTATTCATTCTTGAGTTAGTGATCATTGAATACCTGAGACGATAGGATATTCTAATCACTGAGAAAAACGGTCAAATTGTAAACGAGTCTGCCCACCCTAATTCGATCTTCTACAAAACTGGGTGTTTATAGGGTTCTTGGAAAAAAATTGATGTATTTCGACTCCCATGAGAGCTTCTACTTTGAGCACCACTTGTAGTGGAAGTAATATTCTTCGGCATATCAGTCATTTTTTCTTGTTGATACATTGATTGGTTGAAGTATTGACTTTTGTGATTAGGATGTCGATAAAGCATCCTTGCAACTTGATCTTTACTTCGTATACTTGTAGCTTTTTATTGATTAATTTTTGGAATTGAGTCTTCTTCATACCCTTGGCTTGTTTCTACTTCGATATTTGAAGATATTTTTACATCAGCTAGATTTTTATCCTTTTGAGTTGTAAGGTTTACTGCGTCTGTATTAATTCCTTTATCCATAATTGGGAGTTTTACATATGAATACTTTTCTTGTTCCATAGGTTCAATTATTGTCTCTTTATCAACCAATGCTTCCTTGTTGATAAGTTGCTCTAACATGTTTTTTAGTGACTTCTTATCACTCTTTAACTTCTTAATCTGTGTGAGTAAACTTTTATTATGAATCTTTAGGCATGAGTTTTCTTCCTTATCTGATTTGTCGACTTTGTTCTTGTCTTCCTTCTCAGATTCGTCTTCTTTCAACATTCTAATTTCTTCCAATAATCTTTGATTAAGGTTCTTTAAATGAGATGTTTCTTTATATTTTTCTGATAATTTCTTTCCAAGGTCCTGATTTTCTTGTTCCAACTTCGAAACACATTGTTTTCTATCCTCCGACTTCATTATTTTTGTAAGTAGTTTCTGATTATGATTTCTTAGGCGAGAAATCTCTTCGTCTTTTTCAATGATGATCTTGTCACTTTCTTTCTGCCGATCCTACAACTTTTGTATTGATTTATGGTTATCTTGAAGGATCACTTCTGATACGTCCTTCAGTTTTTCTGATGACGGAGCTTCTGAAACTGACTTCATTGTAATGTCCTGTAATGTGATTTTCTTCTTCTTATAAGAAAATGTAAAAAACTTTCAACTTGTGTTGAAGATAAAAGTACCCAATGTATCCACCCAAGTTGACCCTAGGATTATATCAAAACTGTCTTGATATATTGATACGACATTGAATTGAGCTATGAATTTGTAATCACCAATAAATAGTTGTAGTTTTTTAATGTCATATTTATCATCGGAAAGACACATGTCATTTTCAATTATATTTGGTTCTAAAACGATTAATTGGCTTGCCAGGTCAACATTCATGTGATTTTTCCTAGTGATCGGGCAAGTAACGATGTTGATATTTTTTCCTTGAATAATCCCATTGAATTTTAATAAGGGATCCACATATATTTTATAAGTATGAGGGAATCTTCCTTGTTTTTCACCAAAAAACTCCATTTATATAATTATATGTTTGAATCTTGAAATGTAATAATTGTATATACTACTTTTATTCACCCTTCTTTTATTTTTATCTTCACTTTCCTCTCCCCAATAATATATATATATATATATATATATATATATATATATATATATATATATATATTTATTTATTTATTTCCTTTACACCCTTTTTTTTTATACTTTATAAAAATACTTTATATTCACTTTAACTTCTTTTTGAACTTTAATAAACTTCCAATAATTTAATAAACTTTCAATACTTTCCCTTTATAAATATTAACACCTTGCTTTTGATTTAAGAATATCTTCACCTTTCAATATTTGTATGAAATATAAAAGTGTTGTCCCTTTAATATTTGAAATATCCTTTTTTAGAAAACAAACCTTCTTATATATCTTTTCACTCCAAATTTTATAATCTTTTTTATACTTTATAAAAAATACCTTATAAATCCATTTTATACTCTTGACTATTTGTTAGCGACGGTTAGGGATTAACAAATGCGACCCTAAGTCTTGTGAAATACTTATTTAGAGGAAAACACACACACAAACATATATTATATATGGTATGGAATACCATGGGCCAATGATTTTCCAAAACCATGGGATGGTAAATCTCTCAAGGTAAAATAAAATATTCAATTTTCCTCTTCTTTGAAACTTTTTCTTTTAAATTACTTTGTCTCACTTTTTAAATGACAATTAACTTAACTAATGCCGAATATGGAATATTTATTTCAAACTTCTTGGTGTGCACTTATACTTCTTCACGTGCCCCTTAAGAAAAACCTTTTTTTTTCTCCTCTTTTTTTTTTTTTTTGATTTTGTGCAGAATGAATTTTTTACTTTCGTTGAAATGTGTAGAATATTTGATTTATAAATGGCCAATGGCCAATATGAGGTCAAAGACTTGATTTTAGATAAACTCTATTTGTGGCCAAAAGCTGGATCAAGACGAAGCTTTGATACCATTGTGGTGAACTGAGCCAGTTCACTAGGTAAATACCCAATGTAGGTAAGAGAACAGGTTATAATCCATAATGGATAATATTAAATAATGTATATGAATATAAGATATGTGAATACAATGAAAATGAGGGCCGATTTATATATCCTTACAAGGGGTTCCCTTTCATGAATAGACACGTCCTTTAGATACGACATGAATTTTGATTTATGATGTGTTTAATTATTATATTTACTTATTATTAATTATATATATTTCTATATCTCTTGGGTTGCAACAACTTGGAAGGGTCCTAGCCAGAGATTGACAAATTTTCGATGTTTGCGTTTCACTTCTCTTCTGACATCCCACTTTAGGACCATGTCACCTATCATGACGTTTCTTTCTTTGGTCCTCTTGTTAAAAATTTCTTTCATTCTTACTTGGTAAGCTTGGGACTTTATCTGGACCTACTCTCTTACTTGTTGGAATTCAATCAGTTGGTTGATTCTTTTTTTCATATCATCATATTCTTCCTCCTCAAATTGTAGAATATTCATCAGAGGGAGACAAAGTTGGATATAAAAAATGATCTTTATTCCATATACCAGCTAAAAATGAGAAGTTCCAATAGACCTTTTTATGCTCACCCTATCTTCCCAAACTACATACTTAAAGTGAGAATCCCATGCTTTTTTATTTTGAGACAACATTTTCTTGACAATTTTGATGAGATTCTTATTTGATGACTCAACCAAGCCATTTCCCTGTGGATAGTAAGAAATAGAGTGACCAAGATCTATGTTATAATTTTGACAAAATTGCATCATCTTGGTGGATTTGAAGGCTTGGGAATTATCATTTATGATATTTCTTGGGCACCCAAATCTGGCCAAGATGTTCTCCTCAAGGAATTTGATGATGAATGTGTCAGTTTATGCCCTTGTGGGGATGACTTCTATCCACTTGGTGAAATAATATGTGTCTGTTAGGATCCATTTATGTTTCCCACTTGAATTTGGGTTGATTTCACAAATGAAATCTAAACCCCATTGTTGAAAATGTGTCTTTTCTTTAACATGCATGAGTGGGAGGGGATGCAAATTTTGCTTTCCTACAAACATTTGGCACTCTAAACATGCTCTAACCATGCAAGTCACATCAGAAAATAATGAAGGCTAGTAATAATTGACTCTAAGGATTGTGTATGCAATGGCTCTCCAAGCATGGTGACCCCCACATATTCCCTTGTGAAACTCATTGATAATGTCCTTAGTTTCTTATTCAATAAGGAAATTCAAAAATATTCCTCCTCGATCTTTCCAAAACAATTTTTCTGCTAAAATGAAATAATTTACAACCTTAAGTTTAATAGATCTATTCTTAGCTTTGTCCCATGATGGCTGGAAACTTAAGTTATGTAGGTAAAACATTATATCCTTATACCAATCATATTGAGAAAATTTAGGGATTACCTTCAAAGGTGGTTCTTGTGTTTCATCTTTTTCAGGTTCTATTTCCAAAATTCTTGTTGATGGGAAATTCATGTCCAGAGCCCCGTAGTTTGATTCAACTAGGATTTTGGCTAGTCCTTGTCCCTTTATTATCTTAGTGGTTTTTATTTCTAAGTCATACTCTTGAAGTTTGGAAATCCATTTACCCCTTCTCCCTTCACTGTTAGGTTGAGTAATGATGTCTTTTATTGCACTAGTGGGCACATTAGCAAATATATTGGAGTGCAATATGTAATCTATGGATGCTTTCAATGCTTTTACCAGGGCATATGCTAGTTTTTCCAGGCTGCTATATTTGATTTCAACATCTCTCAAATATCTATTGAAAAAGGATATGGGTTGTTTTTTATTTTATTCATTTTTCTACAACAACACAACAACTATGGTATGTTCTAAAGAAAAAGAAAAGATAAATAACTCCTTATCATAATTTGGGCTAACAAGGATTGGGGACTCTCCCAATGCTTCTTTGATTTGCTGAAAATACTCTTTATCTTCTGTAGTCCATTTCACTTCATGCTATTTCTTCAACATATCAGTGATATTATTTACCATTTCAACAAAATTGGGGACAAATCTCCTCAGAAAATTTATTCTGCCCAGGAAGGATTGTATTTATTTTTTGTTCCTAGGCAAGGAAATTTGTTTGATTTCTTCCACCCTTTATAGATATATATTCATCCCTTCCTTGGATACTATATGTCCTAGGATCTTTCCCTCTATCATGGAAAAACAATACTTCTTTGGATTTAGAGACAAGACAAATTTCCCGCACTTCACAAGGGCCTGCTTTGAATTCTTGATGTGATATTCATATGCATTTGAGAAAACAATCATATCATCAAGGTATATAACAACGAATATGTATTTATCTCCCATAAAGGATATATCCATAGCTATTTGGAATGTCTCTCCTACATTAATCAAACCAAAAGGCATTTTATCATACATGAAAGTTCCCCATGGGGTTGTGAAGGTTTCATTTTCCCTATCTTCAAGGTGCATTGACACCTGGTTATATCCTGAGAAACCATCCATCATGGACATTATGTTTTCTTCTACTAATTTATGCAATATTTGATCCATTCTAGGCAAAGGATAGTTATCCTTTAGTGAGCACTTATTCAAGTTCCTGAAATCGACACAAAGCCTTATCTATCCACTCTTTTTCCTCACTGGAGCCAAATTTGCTACCCATTCCGAGTATTTGAGGGGAATTATAATTTGAGAATCTACTAATTTTCTCACCTCTTTCTCAATGGTAGGAAACAAGAGATGATTAACTTGCCTTAGTTTCTTCCAAAAATTCTTAGTACCTGTCTTGAGTGGTATTATATGTTGTATGATGTCAGTATCATGAGTCTTTAGGTATTCATATTTCGAGGAAGAAACATCCATGTACTCCTTGAACAAATATAAATATTTTTCCTTGTGTTCCCCAGGGAATTCTTTGGACAAGTTTATGTATTTGGGCTCCTTTTCTGTCCCAATGTTTCATTCTTCAGTGTTGTCATCTTTGGGCAGAACTATTGGCTCCACAGGTACATTGTTTCTGTTAAACAACTGCTCCAGTGGTACCATCCCTTTGGGAATAAAGTTATTCTTGAGATGAAGGACCTTATGCTCGGCCATATAGTCATTGAATTCAAGAGTGATTTCATTTTCTTCCTCATTCATATGTTTAGAATCCTCTTCATCATCTTAATCGATATAAGTATTTGCAAACTCATATATCACCTCCATGAACTTTTTAATTTGTTGGTCATGTTCAAAAACTTGCCAGTACTTGATATTTTCAGGCATGGATGGTCTATACCTCATCTTAATTTCATATTTCATTTGGGGAACAACTGGTATTTTAAAAGTATTGTCTGCCACTGCTAAGGAATCAACTTTTTGGTTAAATTCTCTTGAGATAGTTGAAATATTAAGGGATTCATTAAAATTATCAATTAGATCCCATACCTAATTTCTATATGCTGTCATCCTAGGATGCCTTGTTTGATAAATTGTTTTGATATGTTTCACCATGAGATCTGAATATCCAAATACCACTACCTCAGTAATTTGCATTTTTATTGCTACCTCCAAGCCTAGAATCAGAGCCTCATATTCAACAACATTGTTGGTGGCCTCAAACTCTAGTTTGTAGGAAAAACTAAATTTCTTTTTTGTTAGGATAAATGAGTACTAAACCAACTCCCACTCCTTTTGAATATGCCCCATGTTGTTCCATAGATTAAACTTAAGGCTCAAAGAGTAATGTCAGGCATCAAGAATGTTTAAAAATAATGTTTTAAAAAGTGATTTTTCTACCTTTAGTTATATAAGAAAAGTCCTTAAATGAAATTAATAATAGGATAGTACAGAGGCTGTGTTTCATTGTCCGAGTCACAATTATGATATCAAATGGTGTGGGAGAAACTTACACAATTGTTAAACAAATCTAGGCATCCATGGCATATGAGTCTCACCTTGTTTGCAATAGAAGAAAGTAAAGAGTGCACTCTTGAACATGATATAAGATGCAACAATTCAAATAGCTTGCAGGTCTTGTATTACTTACAACAATTACAGAGGAAAAACTACTTACTTAACAAATTACTGAGATAATATGATTACAGTAGTCGTGATACTAAATTGCAATCAATCCCTTATCAAGAAATTACATAAGAAAATTCAGAGATATGAAAATACATTAGAAACACATAACTCAAACTGAACAGAATTTGGAATCTCTGTCTACTTGTATTAATACTCACAAAGGAGAGTTTTCTCTATTACATCTGGAAAGAAGCAGCCCCAAATAGATCTTACATCCATTTATTTATACAAAATCTGTCACAACTCAAAATGGTTGGACTTCTTACAATTTTTAATTAAAATAACATAATTCAGAAATAGGATAGCAGTGTGTAAAATCCGATGAGATTTGCTGGAATTTTCTTCTATCTCTTCACTTGCCAAAAAACGTTTCTTTTCCTCATTCCTTTAGGCTGGACACATTTGTCACATTGTCTTCTCAATTGTTTGGCATAATGTCTTAGTCGTTATAGTTTTGTTGCCATCTATCTCTCCAGCTATATTCAGTAATGAAATGACACTTTCTTACTTGCTCCCCACTGTTCTTGCTTTTCCATGCTAAATGAATTGGTTCCATCTATTTAAAAATTCCACCACCAACCTTGATGGCTCAATCGTTTCATTCACCTCAAAAATGTATAATTTCCTTTCTACTTGAGGTAGATTTCCTTGGATCCTTTTCACCTCCTTAGTTATGGCCTGGGACTGTGAATTTGGGTACACTAGCCATTTATTAATCTTAACAAGATCGATCTGGCTCATTTCCTGAATGGATGCCAGAGTTTCTTCCTTGTTCTTTCTATAATTATGCTGGTTCATTTCAATATCGATTTGTCCCAGGGATCGCGGTGATACTGCTTCCCTCAAAATCAATCAATTTTTTTTCTAAGGATGATAACGCTTCTTGGAAAGCATCCTTCACCTCTAGGGATAATTTCTTGGTCTCTGCCAAATTCGTTTCCCACACCTTCAGGACCATATCACCTCTTATTTGTTCAGAAGGGGAAAGTTGGGGAAAATTAGGGACATTATCTTTCTGTGCCAATATGATGGCTTCTTGAAACTTAGCTCAGGCTGAGAGAGTTTCTCTTTTCTTAATATAGACATCCTTCAAAGCAAGGTCTACTTCCTGGTAGCACTTCTGGATGGCATCAACCTTCATAAAAAGATTCCACTTGGCCATTTCCAGTGCTTGAGTCTGGAAGGATGAAATATATACTGAAATATCTTCAGTCAGGTCTAATATGGATTGAAATTTCCTTATTAACTCATCATGTTGAGTGATCATTCCTTTTTTGGCCTGCGAATTTTGATGGAGCTCCTCGAGGTTAGCCTGCAATTGTTGGATTTGATGTGAGTCATAAAATCTGATTTGTTCAAAGTCTTGGATCATCTTATTCTTTACAGTCTATTCCATGGTCAATATTTGATCTTTCAACTGCCCCACCAATAAGATTTTATGTCTTAGTTGTTCTGCCAAATTCTCCACATACCATTGATTTGCAGAGGAAGAGGCACCCAATAATCCTGCAACTTCTTTCACGAATTCTGAATCATCGCGATTATTTTTGTCATACAACATCCTCTGCCTTTTGGTTGTTACCCTGCATTTATATTGTGATTCTCTTTTGACGATGGCCCTTCGTTTCTTGATAAAGAAGAAATCCGAAGGAGGCATCTCTTCGGGAAATATTGGGGTAAGATCACTTACAAAAATGATTTTGGAACTAGGATTTCCAAAACTAGACCACAGAGGTGTCAATGATGTAATAGGAATAACAATTTATGTAGATTGTTGTTGCTTTGTTGTATTGGAAACATATGTGAATGGTGACAGAACATCCGCATTCAGATTTGAACCCTCACCAACCGCATCAATATTCTTCATCATCTTCCGTGGTGCCATGATATCGAGAGAACAAAACGAGGTTACCTGTTGCAAAGGAATTGCGTGAGCTTCTCAATCAGATAAAACTTGCTACTTTGCGGAGGGTGAAAATGAAATTCAAAAGAAAAGTATTTTTATTCACATCAGATGCATTGATTCTAGCATAGCTTTAATGACGAAAAATTTATTAACTTTAATGGAAAAGTCTACCTGGTGATCTGCAATCTACGTTAAAAATCATTACCGTTGATTAGTCATAAATGCCATTAATATTCGACGGTTCATGTTTGAGAGTTTTAGATGAGACATAGTGGGAATTTCCCGAATCTCGAATCTGTGAAGGTTAATCTCTAGATAATCACTTTTAAAACCTTAATTAATCATGTTTAAAAAGGTGTGTTAACTTCAAGTGTTTCGGGAGTTCGGACTTCAGGAAATTTAAATGTATCTTGAGGGGAAATCCCTGAAACCCGAAAATGTGAAGTGATTAATTATCCGATAATCGGTTTTAAGTTTTAATTAATTATATTTAACTTTAAGTGTTTCGTAAATTCGAACTTCGAAGACTTTAGGATACGATGAAGGGTAAACGTCTGAACCCCGAAGTGCGGAGTCATTAACTATTTCTTGACCATGATTAAAATAATTAATTAAAGTTTAATACTTCGACATTTTAGTGCTTCGATGATTTGTGAATTAGTTCTTTGTTATATTTCCCAAGGGTCATCTCCCGTAGTGACATGTCGAAGATGACATCATTCTAGATTACGTGTCGAGAAAAGGGAGGTGCCACGTGTTACTTGAAATCGTATGAATCTTCAAATGAAAATGTCAGAAATGGGTGCCACGTGTCAACTTAGGGAAGACACAAAAGATACACGTGTACTATGACTCGTGTCCTTTAAAGGTTTAGGAAAAGTGATGAACAAACAAGTTTGGGTTTCAGGGATTTTATTGTTAATACTTATCGCAACACCCGAAGCGCAAAACTCTGGAGCGACCCTTAGTGATTTACCTCTTTAACAATTAGGTGGATCCAGCACTCCGAAGATATTAGGATCGCCCGATCAAATAGGAAAACTTCATCAACGACGGATACCACACACGCTTTATTTCTAATTAACCAGAAATGAATTTGATTTAAAATTCGAAAGTTATTTTCTATGTTACCGGTATGGTAAAGATTATATTTTCGTGAAGTGGAGAATGTAAATCTCAAAAGTACAAAATTGTATGTGTTCCAACATAGGCTCCATCTGGGGATCGCGTCTCCCTTTGAGATGTGGAAGAACAATAGACTAAGTGCCTTTATTGGGTAAATGGAGTCATTATTGCATTTCTAGGAAACACCTTTAGGGAATAATCATACAAAGAAAAATTGAACTTCAACCAAATCTCATAAAACCTTCAAAACATACCTAATGATTTATCTCAAGTTAGGCTATTTAATATTTCCTTTTCATAAAACTGAGTTTGGATTTTCTTAAGCTAATCAAAACACTTTAACCAAAATATCAGACTTCTACCGACTTCCTTCGCGTCAAGTTTAAGTTGATGTAATTATTTATTTAGGGAATCCCTCATTGGTTCAGAATGTAAATATTATCGGAAAGAGAATTAGATGTCATAGTATGTTTTGTAGATATGTATGACAACCATACATATATCATAGATATTGCTTCACTACCAATGAGCCTATTTAGTACCCCGGTGAAGTTATTTACTTCTCCCATTGAATTTCCTTTCACCACTTCAACTAGCACTTTTGCATTTTGTTGAGATGAGGGCAATCATTACATGAATTTCCTTTCATCATCTCTTTTGGAAAAAATGGGGGCAATCGAATTTCGAATTTCTTTTCACCATTTGTCTTGAACTAGATGGGGGCAATCAGATTATGAATTTCCTTTCACCATCTGTCTTATATTTTAATATTTTGAAGTGGGGGAAATCAATCTGTATGTATCATACAAGGGATGATATCTTCTTAAAATTTTCAAAGTAAGCTCTGTCATAATTTTTTAAGTATACTCTGAAACTAATTGTCTTCCGATCTTCAATACACTTTCACCTATAGGGAAGAATTTATAGGGATTTTGAATTTCAGGGGTCAACCTTGAGCGGATTAGTCAGTTTAAAATCCAATATAAGGGATAAAGTTGTCAGGATTAGCCTAGACATACTTTCTTTTAGTTAAAATTGAGAAATCATAAAGATTTTCGCCTAACCTTGTTTTGAAGATATGTTTTTAAGTTTTCAGAGTCAAGGAGAATTTCCTTCTTTCTATGAAGATTAGGAAATAAGAAAAAATCATAAGAGAATAAAAGCTCGGGGATAGGCATAATAAAACATAACGAATATTCAGAGGATCTGATGCAAAAGAATGTCATTCCCACCTAATTTTGTTTATTGATCCTCAAACTTCCTTCAAGCCTTTTTGTTCTTATTTTCTTTTTTCTTTTATTCCATTTTCTATTTCATTTTTATTTCATTCAGAGTAGGCTTCCGAAGTAAGCTGTAATTTCATACTTCTCTAATATTTGATCAGGTGACAATATCTATACGAGTGGAAATTATTTACATCTGACACGATTCCTTAAAATTTTAGCTTGAACTGACGAAATAGGGGTTCATACCTCAAATGGCCCTTGTATTTTCAATCAATTAAATCATTAATTTATCACCTGTTTTGAGAGAAATCTAAGGTTTTGAAAATTGAGTGTTGGATTTAGATACATCCTTATTTCTCAACGAACAAGATGTATTCTATAGGAAGATACAAATGGGAAATGTCAGAAAATTCCGCATGATAGAAATGATATGTGGTACAATTTTTTTTATATTTTTCTTTCATGGTATCAAGTAAACCTAATTTATTTACAGTAAAAGTAAAATTTAGATAATTTACAAAAGAAAAATAAAATTGCAAACTGAAATATGGAAACCAAAATTGGTATATACAACAGGAATTTGAAAAATGACTATTGCATAAAATGTTTTAGGTAACGCCCATTGATAGGAGCGTCAAGAATTTTTCCGTCGAGGTTTTCCAGTAAGAAATAATTTCTCCCTTCAACGACTGCAATCCTGAATGGTCTGAACCAGAGATGGTCGAACTTGCCATGTTTTCTTGCATCCTCCTTTCTAGCATCCCACTTTAAAACTAGATCACCCGAAAGAAACTCCCGGTCTTTAGCCTTTTTTATCGAAAAGGGCCTTCGTATTATCTTGGTACCTTTGAAGTTTGTCATCTACTTCGGCCCTATTCTGTTGGACTTTGATTATTTGGTTTATCCTTCTTGTAATGTCGTTTGGCTCTTCATTTTCATCTTGCCATAGATTCATCACACGAAGAGCGAGATTGATAGGAAGGAAAATGTCGGTACCATAAACCATTTGAAATGGGGACATACCTATTGATTTCTTGGTGTCGATTCGATTCGCCCATAAGGCATATTTTAGGTGAATGTGCCAAGCCTTTTTATTTTCTGTCAACAATTTTTTGATTATAGTCATTAGGCTCTTGTTAAACGATTCGACCAATCCATTTCCCTGAGGATAATAAGCTATAGAATTCCCTAATACAATGTTGTATTTTTGGCAGAAATTGACCATTTCCATAGATTTGAAAGCTAGGGCGTTGTCAATGACTATTTTTCGAGGACAACCAAATCTCTATAGGATGTTCTCTTCCAAGAATTTTATAACTACCGAATCTGTGGCATTCTGAGTTGGAATGGCTTCGACCCATTTCGTGAAATAATCCGTAGTGGTTAAAATCCATTTATGTTGGGCGCTTGATTGCAGATGGATTTCTCCGATGAAATATAGACCCCATTGTTGAAAGGGAGCTTCGTCTTTGACCAAGATTAAAGGTAATTCAAGGATCTTTTTATTACCAGAGAACAGTTGGCAAGAGTTGCAGGCTCTGACCTTGTCATTCACGTCAATAAATAACTTTTGCCAATAATATACAACTCTTAAAATCTTGTAGGTCGTTTCCCTCTAGGCGTGGTGTCCTCCACACACTCCTTCATGAAATTCATTTATGACACTTTCTATTTCAGGTTATGTTAAGCAAAGTAACAAGAAACCTAGAGGATCCTTCCAGCACAGCTGGCCGTCAATAATACAATATTTAATTGCGTGTAGCTTCAAAGTTCTTTCTTTGGACAGAGTCATGTCATTCAGGCACTGAAGAGTAAGGAGATATGAAACAATGTCTCAATACCAAGCAGAGGAAGAAAAATTACCTTCAATATGAATCATAGGCGTTTGATCATCAAGCTCATCTATATCTGGGAGATACCCATGTGATTCCAGGTGATTTATCCTGAGCACCCTGAAATTTGATTCGGCTAACAGTTTCGCTAGACCTTGACCCTTGACTAGCTTGGTCGATTTCACTTCTAGATCGAACTACTGAATTTTGGCCAACCACTGAACTCTTTTTCCATCACTGTCTAGTTGAACCAAGATGTCTTTGACAACACTTGTTGGCACATAAGCGATTATTTTGGAATGCAACACATATGTCCTGAAAGATTTGATAGCTTTCACCATTCCATAAGCTTGTTTTTCAAGTATATCATATTTTAATTCTCCATCCCTGAGACTTTTACTAAAAAAGGCTATCGGTTGTTCGAACCCTTCCTCGTTCTTTTGCAAGAGCACTGCTACGAGAGTATGCTCAGAAGCGAAGGAGAAGATCAAGAACTCTTTAGTATAGTCTGGACTGGCTAACACTGGTGCTTATAGTTTTCTTGACTTGATCAAATGATGCTTTAGCTTCGAAGATCCATTTCACTTCGCTATCATTCTTCAACATATCTGTAATCAATTTAATTATTCCAACAAAATTGGGAATGAATCTTCTCAAAAAGTTTATCTTTCCTAAAAAAGATTGAATTTCTTTTCTGTTCCTAGGAATATTGATAGTGTCTATAGCCTCAACCCACTTAGGGTCGACCTTAATTCCTTCTTTTGACACTATATGACCCAAGAGCTTACCTTCTTGCATAGAAACATGTGATTTATTGGGGTTAAGAGACAAACCAAATTTTCTACATTTTTTGAAGGTCTCCTTTAGGTGCAATAGATGTTCTGCATCAGAATTAGAAAAAACCGTCAAATCATCGAGATAAATAACAATGAACTTATCTTTTTCTCTGACGAACGTAATGTCCATCTCTCTTTGGAAATTATCCCCTACATTCATCAAAACAAATGGAATTTTATCGTACATGAAAGTTCCCCAGGGAGTGGTAAATGCAATTTTTTCTTTGTCGTCTTCATGGACAACAATTTGATTGTATCCAAAAAAACCATCAATCATGGACATTATGTTAGCTCCAACTAATTTTTCTAGAACAAGATCCATTTTTGG
This sequence comes from Picea engelmannii, assembly GCA_009831015.1. NCBI lineage: Eukaryota > Viridiplantae > Streptophyta > Pinopsida > Pinales > Pinaceae > Picea > Picea engelmannii. The sequence continues at coordinate 192,331 of ML806958.1, read as the reverse complement.
CAAAGGGTAGTTGTCTTTGAGGGATGACCTATTTAAATTTCTGAAATCTACACAGAGTCTTATTTCACCATTTTTATTTCTGATAGGTACCAAATTTGCTACCCATTCAGAATACCCGAGTGGAATGATAATTTTTGCATCAAGAAGCTTCTTGAATTCTGTTTCTATCACTGGCAGGAGGATAGGATTTATCTTTCTGAGTTTTTGCCTGAAAGGTTTTGATACCATGTTTCAAATGAATCTTATGTTCAATAACATAGGTATCATAAGTTTTTAGATCATCATAGGACCATGCAAAAACATCTTTGTATTTCTTAAGCAACTCGGCGTACTTATTCTTCATTTGGGTTGGAAGGTATTTAGATATCTTGACCAGTTTAGGATCTTCTTCAGTTCCTATATTACAGTCCTCAACCTCTTCGGGTTGAGTTCATAAGGTATACTTTAAGGGTATGTAATCTTGGTCAAACAATCTCTCTAAGGGGATCAAACCTTTGGGAATCTGATTTTTCTCAAGAACAAGCATGCAGTGGTTTGAAATCTTATCCTAGAAATTTTCGCGGTCTTCACCTTCTTGCATAATCCAACTTGGATCATTTTGGTTTTACTAATCTATGGGAGTCTCATAAAATTCATCAATCATTTCCAGAAATTGTTTAATTTGTTCGTCATCCTCGAAAACTTTCCAGTGTTGAATGTTGTTCGAAATTGAGGGCCTATGTTTCATCTCAATGTGATATTTCAGTTTTAGGATAGTAGGTGGTACAAAAGTTTTAACAGCTTTGGCTAAAGAATCATCCTGTTGGTTTTCCATCCTTGGAATAGAGTGAATATTAAAGGATGAGAGGAAATTATCTATCAAATCCCAGGCACAATTTCTATATGATATTATCCTTGGATTCTTGGCTTGATACTACTATTTTACTTGTTTCACAATAAGTTTTGCACCACCATAAACTATCAGGTGTTCAATTTTTAACTTTCTGGCAGCTTCTAATCCCAAGACTAGAGCTTCATATTCACATACATTATTTTTATAATCAATGTCCCACTGCAATCTATATGGGAAGGGAATGACATACGCATATTGTTGCACTACAAATAACACTCCATCCCCTGCTCCTTCGTAGGACGAAGAACCATCAAAAAACATTTTCCATATTCCTTCTCTACTATTTACATTTTTCTTTGTTTTTTATGCTTTTTTATTTTCTTCTTCTGTACATTCTTCGAAATCGTCATCTATTGATAATATACAATTTCCTAAGTCCTGATCAGCAACATAGACTGGGAAATTAATTGTATTTTTAGGGTCACTTACCGTATACTCCAGTCTAATTTCTCTATACAATCATGTGAATTTTCCACCGAAAATTGGCATCGTAGCGTAAGTCATGTCCAGTTGAATTGATCCACCTAATTTAGCACCCCAAGACCTAGACAAAAGAATGTTGTACTTGACAGGGACATCAACAACAACCACATCCATAAGGACACTTTTTACAGGGATTTGAGCAAGGTTTACTACCAGATCTTTAAGATGTCAAGACACTTAACTTTTCTGCAATCAAACGAGTATAGGTCTTGATAAGGTCTAGTAATTTAGAGTCTTAATTTCTCCATGATAATTTTGGGCATTAAATTATGAGAGGCTCTGAAGTATAACATGCAGTTGTGGAGAAAATGGTCATGCACAGTTAGTGTAATATAAAACGAGGCAACAAAATCCTTGGTGTTTTCGATGTGTGGACCAAACATGATCGTAGGTAATTCATCTTGTAGATTAATAACATTTGCATGACATTCAACATCAGAAAAATTTATCATTTTAGCAATTTTCTTTCTATAAATCGGATTTTTCACAAGTTCAACCAGAGGCATGGGGATTTTAATTTTATTAAGTTCATTTTCTAAATTGAAACCTCTGATTTTTTTTTCGATTCCTCTTATTGGAACTTCTGCTTCTTCATTTTCCGATTTTTTAGTTTGCGTTGCTCTTGTTTCAACTGGTTTTGTCTAGGCAGCTTGTGTTTCAGTTGGAATTTTAGTAACTGTTGCCTTGTGTGTTTTATTTCATGACAAAATATTTTTCGATGGATCATTCGTAGAGTTATTTTCTTTGGGCCTCAAATTATAATTTTGTTGGAGTTCGACCATTATTGAGTCGGTGAGTCCTTGATAGGCAGAGTCTCCTAGATTATTAATACTTTCCTCATTATTAAATAGGGACTCCAGATCTAAATATTTCTCATAATCCTGTCTGGTTAAATGTGGCTCAAGATCATCATCACCAAGGTTGTTCAGATCTTCTAAGCCCTCATAATTTTGCATAAAATTTTCAGTTTTAAATAGGGCTTGGATCTTTTGATCTTCATTTTTTATTTGTCTCTGTTGCATCTGAGGGTTAGGGTTTCTCTTGAACTTATTTCTAGCATAAGTATCAAATTTGGCTTGATCTATCTCCATTATGGATATTTTGTTTGATAAATCTTTGATTATTTTGGACATCTCATCCATCTTTTCTTTTGCAGACTTGCCGTATCTAGAGGGTCTGAATTGTTCTTTGAAACGTCTAGGTTCTTTGGTTCCCATCTCAGTCTTAGTTTTTAATTTCCCAGATGCCATCATATTGGATTCGATTTCTATGGCATCGTCCTGCATCCCTGCTAAAGTGGCAAATCTTCTTTCTCTTAAAAGGAGAGCAAAGTCAGGTTCAAAGGCTCCTGCAAAATTTACCTTTGCAGCAGGTTTAGAGGGTTTGACCTCAAATAGGATTTTGTTGTACAATTTGTTGAACCTTTGAGTAAATTTGAGAACTGATTCAAAATTATTTTTTCTTAAGGCCCCGAATTTGGTCAAATAATAGAGATGATCCTTCTTCTCTCCCCATTGTCTTAGGAAGGCATTTTATAACTCATCATATGATTGTATGGAACCTACTAGGAGTCCTCGAAACCAGGTTCTCACTTTTCCTTCGAAGGTTTTTACTAACAACCTTGAGTAGACATCTTCGTTTTCGATCCCCACGATATCAACAATCAAAAAAGGCTATGAACTCGGTTGCGGTTAAATATCCCTCCCCCATGAATTTTGGTAGGTTTTTTATATAATTTTTGGGCAAATCATGAAGGGGGGAAGGGAGGACCAAGGGAGCATATCTGGCAGCTACCTTGGTGTTGTCACAGGGGCAGACCCCAAGTTCATGTTGGATCATGTTGTCATTGATGCCAATGGTTTGATTGATTGATGTCATTGATTGATGCCAATGGTTTGATTGATTGATGTCATTGATTGATGTCAAAGGATTGATTGATTGATGATTGATGTAATATAATATG
>ML806958.1:163274-188034 GCA_009831015.1 Picea engelmannii | reverse complement strand
GAAATGATAAAGTAAGATGAGAAAATCAAGAAGGAATATTTAAATGATAAAATATTGGAGAAATTTCTATTTATGGAAAGTGGTTAACCCTAAAATAAGGAAAATAGTTTAAGTGACCTAGAAATGGGTTAAGTGACCTAAAAGTGGGTTAAGTGACCTAGAGGATGAAAGTATAAATAAGATAGCAATGGTCTCTTGTAGATCATATTTTTTGTGGGTCAATGGAGAGCTTATTCTGAGAATATCTTTTGGAGTATTGGTGGAGAGCTTCTTGAGCATTTTTTGTGTGGAACACTTGAGAATATTGAAGATATATAGTTTACTAAGGTAACCAAGGATATCCAAGCTTAATTTTAGAAGGAAGGTGAAGAAAAGAGGGTTGGAATTGAAGGGAGGATAAATTATTTTGATGATGTTTTCTAAGGTATGTTATTTACAGGTCATCTCACCATTTTCGCTATAACATTTGTTCTATAATGATTCAGACCGTGAAATTTTTGTGCCATTGAAAAAACATACCCAATTATCTGTGGTAAAAAATTCAGCTCGTGGGTCGTTGTATTTTTGGAGTTACACTCCGTGGAAAATAGGGTTTGTGGCTAGTCCTGAAACTAGTCAAAAATAGGTGTTTCGGGTAAAAACGTCATAACTTTTCATAACAGATCCAAATTTAGTGAGAAAAAATATGTTGGTTAGGGTACAATATGTAGTATGTTTTATAACATTTTTAGATCAATTCAATGAATATTTTGTGTGGGACACGCTCTACAAGGTCTCTCTCTAGAATAAGCCAGAATTCAGCAAGGTATGCCATTTTTGCTATAACTCCTTTTCTAAGAGGTTCCAAGTAGTGCCACCTGGAGGAATTGAAAAAAAAAAATTGAATAACATTGTGTATAAGTTTCAGATCTTTATTCATTACAGGTACAAAGTTATGATTATTTCAAGTTGGGGTTATTGACTAATACAAAACTAGTCATGGTTGAGACAAGTAGCTGATGAGTTGTCACATACATGAGGTGTATAGTTGATGATGTTGGTACATATTGATGAGTCATTGTTGATGAGTAGTTTACACATGATTGGTATATACTTGGTACATGGTTGGATGCACTTGTTTATGGTACATGTTGATTACAGGTTGTTTGACACAGGTTGGTGCATGGTTGATGCACTTGTTTATGTTGACAGATTGATATTTGTTGAGGATTGTTGCCTCATACAAGTTGGTGTTGAGAATGTAAGTTGAGTCTTGCATATAGAGCGGTTTCTCTTGTAGAGTTTTACTCTATTCAGTTGTTGCTAAAAAAACCTCGGATTGAAGTCCATAATAAAAAGAAAAATTGTACATATATCTTGTGTTCTTTTTGTTCCTTGTGGAGATGATTTGTTGATGATATGTTGTTGATATGTATTCACATCTAATTGATTATAAATGAAAACAATGAGTAATGAGAAAATTGTGAATGTTAACTAAGGAGTTTTTGTGTAAGAGGAAAGTTTTGGAAAAAAGATCCCCACACTCATTCACCCCCCCCTTCTAAGTGTGGTAGGTGTGTTCAACAGTTCAACGCTTCAACAGTGCACCAACAAAACCCTAACTACCGGCCCTTTCAGCAACACCTGTGAAGCAGATGAAGTCTCAACCGAGGTAGAGGCAGGGGGGGTTGTAGGAATCAGGTGTTCACAACCAATCTGGGACACATATCTATGATTACAACACTTAGCAGAACACTTAGACAACATTATGCATTAATTCAGGAGTCTCATTCACATCGCAGATCAAACCCTAAGTACATAACAATGCAGTAATAATAAAGATCCAGTACCTCCAATCACTTAGCACATAGCATTAGCTCAGATATAGCATTCATTCATATTTAAGCACTAATCAACAACATCAGATACATTCATCATACATTATAACAACAAAACTAAGCAGATAAACACATAAATAACATCGCACAAAGCACATCAAGTCACATGATATGCGTGGTTCACCCCAGAGTGGGGATATGTCCACCAACTTCTTCTTCTTATTTATTAGTCTTCAATCTTCTTACATTCTTCTGATCCTGTGCATAAAGCCATAGATCTAGAATCCGCAACGGACAATAGATCTACATGCAGCGTGCCAGATCCTCCTTCCCAAAACCAGGTCAAGGAACAGATCTCAGAAATTCTCCTTCAAAGGTCTTGAGCTTATCTCAAGTTGCCTCAAATTTTTGCTTCGCCAGATCCTTCTACTCGGTGAACTCTTGAATCCGTTTCTTTGTAATAGGCCCTTCCCAGCGTTATTCCACTGTCGCAACCACTTGGTCTAGCTACGAGATTTGTCCTTCAATCTCTTCAAAAATCGTGCAGGCTTTGTCTTGTACTGACTATAGTCTCTGTGTAACTTCCATGACTCTACTCTGGATGTCAGTAATTTGTTGTTGGACTGCGCGCTGCTCCTGTGATCTCTTCATTTTATCAACTGCAGTGAGTGACTTCATCTGTGCCTAGACAATGGAGGCATGGTGTTGCACCTCTTGGAGTTGTGCTTCTAGTTTCCTCAGCTCTCGATCTTCTGCGAGGCATTCATAGGTCTGCACACTACTATCACTCAATTTCTTACATTATGAGGCTAGTGCCCTGATCCTTCCAATTGCGCTCTTGGAAGATTCGTCCCTCTGATCGCGCACTTCTTGCAGAGTGCTCGACACTTCTTGAAGATCTAACTCTATTATCCATGCTTGAAGTTGTTGAATGGCATCAACAAGCTTCCCCACTTGAATCTTGGTTGACTCTTCTTCCTCCTATTACAAGCCTGACACAGAGTGAAGTGTTGTAGTCACTGCCTCTTTGACTGTAGTTTTCTCTATGAGCAAATGGTATTTTTATTTTTGTACCTTTTCATTGTCCTCTTCGAACATCGCCTGAATTTCATCATTCTCCTTTAGCGTAACTTGAAGTTTCTCTAAGACCTCCTCATTTTCTTGCTTCAAGTCTTTTGTAACCTGCTCTTTTTCCTATTGGACTCACTAAAGTCGAACCTTTGTTGCATCTACTAGTATTCGTAATTGGGCGGGCTCATCCCCCAATTCTGCATTTTTTTACGAAGAAGGCGCAGTAGGTACAGCGTGGCTTGAATGATTAGCTTGTTGTATCTCTTTTAGCTCCTTCTTGATTCTTTCATACAAAGTTTCCTTCTTTGCTCCATGTCTCTACAAGATATCCTCTGAAGTGTCCTCCACTGTTGCAATGATTAGACCAACATCGTCCTCTGTGAGCACATTCTTCAACTAGGGTTTATTGGTGTGGGTCTTCTTTCTTGCCAAAGGTTTATCTAGATAAGCCTTCCTTTTCTACGAAGCCTCTGTTACAATAAGGGGATTGTGAGGTGGTGTAGCTCCACCTTCTTCTTGCATTTCTATGTCATCCCCTTCTCCTTGTCCATTACCTTGGTCTTCTCCACCTCCTCCTCCTGCCGAGTCAGTTCCATCTTCCTCAGAGGCGTTTTCCTCTTCGTTGATATCTATGCTCTGGACTTCTATCTTTTTCTTCTTTTTCTTTGTGCTGCTCTGTCCAACGTGCTTAGTACAAGTGACAAGGGGGATTCCAATGATTCCCACGTCGGAGAGCTCTGCATCTTCAACTGGTACAAGGAATTCTTCTGGCCATTCTTTGGTGATCTCTTCCATGTCTTCGTCGGTCATATTATAGTAGGACTATATCTCCTCCTTACTCTCATCCCTACGTGCAATGATATAAATAATGTATCGATCTGTGCGAAACTTCACTAGCGGTCTGTACTGGTGCAATGTGTTCAGGGTCATGCGTGGGAATGAATCAATAACACACTTAAGCTATTGGTAGTAGGCATGGAAGACAACGTTCGACTTACAATACTTCGACATATCATTTTTATACCACAATGTGGCGAACCTCATGACCAACGACTTCGATGGCTCAACTTATAGAAATGTCGCTCCTTCTAGCATCTACGAAGTGACAAATGCGATTAATACTAGTAACCAACTGAAATGGAATTCATAGCCCTGATCCTACACTTCACGATAGTCCTTCTCAAGTTTTTTGACGAGGTATCTCACCCAGTTCATTTGCATTCCTTCTACGCACTTCTTTGCGAGGTCTACTACGAATCCAGTGACCTGTGTTAGATGGTTCTTTCTGATGATCTTTCCAGCTATAAGATGAAAAGCTAGGTGCACTACACCATCCTGGATGGAGGCTACATTGTAGCCTTGATTTCCATTTTCTACATCGCAATAATACTCCTTTATGCGTTGTGCCAGGGAGCGATTTGAAGCCTTCCCTGGGTAGAATTGTTGAGGGTCCGGTCCTTGCATGCTCAATCCTATGATCAGGTGGATCAACGTCGGATCCATAGTGACACACCTGTCGATCCATAGATATCCTCCATGATAGAACGACAGGAGTATTTTAACGCAAGTGTTAACCTCCTGATGTCAACCAAAGTGAGGGATCTTCATCACGTTCAATATTGTTTATTACGCGAGCTCCTTAATCCACGGCTGGGAGAGTATGCACGGATTCTTCCCAGTCGTCTTCATCAAATACCTATGTGGTTCGAGCATTGCATAGTTCTTCATGTCTCTAAGGTTAAAGTCATTGTTCTTCAGAGCTGGGATGTGTCCTAACTAGGGTCCAACTACATGTATCCCCTTCGGGATGTACATAGTGATCAACATGTAATCAAAATCACGTGGGATATTGTCATGGGTAACCACGCCAGGCAAAGGCGATATGTACTCTGGAAAGACCGACGAGATCTTCTTCACGTTAGCCAGATTTTCATGGTTCTTTCTTCGCTTCTCAATTGTTGTCCAACTAGAATGATGTCCAGTCAAGGGGGATGCTTGTAGTCCTCCATTCAATGACACATGTATTCCTATTGACATAACTCTTTCAGCCATGATCTCTACGAGAATCTCCTCCACAAACTTCTCTAATGCACTATGTTCGCCCAACATTCACACTTGTAACCAAATAGATCGATTAGGTGAACGGACAAGTGAAGTAATCAAATGAATGGAAAGGTCTTAGAAATCACAATGGATTCTCTGTTAGCTTGAATATTCACGGGTAGAAAAAATTGGTCCCGACGCAACGTCTGACGGGTTAAATAAACAAGTATCGTAACAGATTCCTCCAATGGGTAGGAATGCCTCAATCAATACGAATCAGTCCGTTATGGCGTGGTCTCAACGGTCCAACGACGGTATTTTCGTCAATAACTGTGTTTCGAGCCATTTCGGAGCATCATTCTAATGGTCGAGGTGCCTCCAACGATCATATAGCTTCACAATGGCGAAGTCCTATTCTCCGTGGTTCTACTATTTTGGCGAGGTTCAAGTTTCAAAGTTATTTTCTAGAGAATCCACAGTTCGGGCAAGGTTCAAGTTCTGTAGATCTGCCTCCTGTGATGTCTTCCTTCTGTTTTATGTAGGTTCCTGCAACTTATCTTTCTTCCTATTGAGATTCTTGGCCTTCTTTCTTGTGATCTGAGCTTCTCTAACAATTTTTGGAATCCTCTTCCCATTTGAATTCTTATTCTCTCATGTTGAAATAACTTTGCACTGTTGATGTGCTCTTACAAATTCTGAGGTTAATATCTTTTCTCTTAATATTTATGGGGTGGCTATACTTCTTTCTTGCATGGATAGGTTCTTTAAGCCTTCCTGTGTTCTTTCAACTTCGACAGCTAATTCTTTGACCCTCTGTTGCTTCAACTTATCCTCTTGTTCTTCTATTAGTCACTCGATTTTTCTGGTTATGAAGTCCCTTAGTTATTTCTTTTTCTGTTCTGTAGCTTCCTCCTCTGCTTTTGTTCTGATATGATTCTTCTCAATCCAAGTCTTTCCTAATAAAAGTGGAAAAGGGGTGTTGTTCTCAACAAATTTAATGACTTCAAATTCTTCTTCAGTCGATGTTCCATGAGCAATCATAATTATATTAGTAACTCTCCCACATACGGTTATCATCTTTCCTTTAAAAATCCTATCCTTCCCAATGAAGGTATCATAGAAGGCTTTCCCAAAATATCCCAAGTGCTTTCTGGCATAATATTCACGTGTGTTTCTTCATCCAATACACAGTCTATGTCGAATTCTTCTATTCTTGTAACTATGCACTATTTTTCTTTCAGGATTTCTGACAAACTGACATCCTTGTGGTCATCCATTGCTTCTTTTAACTGTATTAACATAGTCTAAGATTTCTATGATTCTTTCTCTTTCTGGTTCTCTAACAGATCCTTAGTTTCTTTACCTTCTTCATAGTTTTCTTGTCTCATGTTCATATTTTCAACTTTAGCAATCATTCTTGGACAACCCTCAACCTCATGACCAATAGCTTTACAACAAAGACAAATAGGATCTATACCTAGGCATTCCTTAGCAAGATGTCCCGATCTTCTGCAATTATAACACAATGTCAATCCTCTCTTTCTTTTAAATGATCGCCAACCTCTCATGTACTGAGCACTGGGATCGCAATGCTAGACCTACTATCTGCAAAAATTCTTTCTAGGTTCCTTCATCCACTTATTAGTACAATTCTTTATGTGCATAGTAATAACATATATTTCTTTATTTCTATCAAATTTATTCAGATCAACTCTTTCTTCTAATTGTGCCCTAGTTTTCAGACTAGGAAAAAATATATCAAACATATCTAGATTCATACTTTCAAAGAAAAAGTTTCCACTTATCTTACCCTTACCAGAGCACAAAGCTTTAAGATCTTACCTCTTTCCTTTAGATCCAGTTTATTTCTTAGCACAGAGCTTCACAAGTCAAGTAGAATATTACACACTACAACAACAGATCTACGCAAAAATCTTTTTATTTTCTTCAGTTCCTAGCAATCATAGTTTCAAGTCCCGACAATCATAGTTTCAGGTCCCGACAATCACAGATTCAGGTCCCGACAATGGAACCATTTGTTAGCACAGGGGCAGACCCCGGGTTCAATGCTTCAACATCGCACCCAAAAAACCCTAACTACTTTCCCTTTCGGCAACACCTACGAAGTAGATGAAGTCTCACCCGAGGAAGAGGCAGGGGGGTTGCATGACTCAGGTGTCTACAACCAAGTTGGGACACAGATCTGTGATTACAACACTTAGAAAAACACTTAGACAAAAATATGCATTAATTCAGGAGTCTCATTCACATCACAGATCAAACCCTAAGTACATAACAATGCAGTAATAATAAAGATCCAGTACCTCCAATCACTTAGCACATAGCATTAGCTAATATCTAACATTCATTCATATTTAAGCCCTAAACAACAACATCAGATCCATTCATCATACATTATAAGAACAACACTAAGCAGATAAACACATAAATAACATCGCACAAAGAACATCAAGACACATGATATACGTGGTTCACCCTAGTGTGGGGCTACACCCACCAACTTATTCTTCTTCTTTATTAGTCTTCAATCTTCTTACATTATTATGCTCTTGTGCACAAAGCCACAGAGCTAGACTCCCCAGAGGACAAGAGATCTGTGCACAACGTGCCAGATCCTCCTTCCCAAAACTAGGTCAAGGCACGGAGCCAACTCCCTAGTAGCATAGAGCCTTACTTTACATAGTCTGTCTCCACAAAGCAACTTACAACCTCTTGCGCTAAGCCAACATTAACACTTATAACATATTGTGCTTATTACATTGCTTATCTACTTATTTATACATTTACAAAAAGGCCTAATCATGGGTAAAACCATGGGCCGAAATCCCCTAACCCATTACATAAACCCTAGTAAACCCTTTGCTTGGTCCACAAGACTGTAAAACAAGTGAGATCCGATGATCTCGGCTCTACCTGGGCGCTCCATCTTCGACCAGCCTGTCGAAGTCCCAAAAGTGGTCAAACACAACCAATGTTTCCTCAAAACTTGGTCGAGGGCCAACACTTGGCAAAGATTCTAAGGAGTGGAGGTTGTCCTTGACCTTGTCCACCTGCTCCTCTGCCTCTGGTGCCACCTCCTCCAACAACAACCATTGGAGGTCTAGCGGATGAACTTCGGGAGTTAAAAAAGGGATTTTCAAAAACTTTGAGGGACCAAAGAGGTGACCTTTGGACTACTTCGAGACGTGGGGAAGGAAATTATGGAAATAGGTCGTTAGGAGGTGAAAAATATAGAAGAGGAGGAAAAGGGAAATGTGGACTGGATTCCTCAGACTTACAAGATATATATATATAGGAGAACCGATATGTGATGAATTAGGGTATAAAATATACTCTTCAGAATTTCAGGAAACTGAAACCTTTACTTCAGGAAGGGATGTAATTGACAGGGTATCAATGACAAAAGGTCTATAATGTGATCTTTTGTTCTGACTGGTAGGAGTATCGTTCAAGTCAATCTCAACTTTTATCTTGGGAACAATCACCTCCGGATTTTCGAGCTTAGTCTCAGGTTGACTAGTTGATGCCTCCACAAAGGATACTTGTTTAAGACTCTCTTGAGGGGTTAGTTCTTCAATCTTAAACTTAGTATTAACTTGCGTAACTTTGGGTTGATATAATTTACCTACTGACGCAACAGTCAATTTGAGGTATCCTTTTGGTTTTAATAACTTTTTGGGATCTGATACTGGTGTGGCCTGCTTATTGTCTCGATTTTTTCTGGTATTCTTTTGACCGAATTCCAGTTTTATCTACGTTGGAGTCACCAAGTGAAAAAAAAAAATACGCCTTACTTTATGTATTCAATATTTGTTCACCATCAAAGACATAAATTTACCTTGTCGTTTTCCCAGGGAAAAATAACTTCATTTCTCCATCCCCAGCAATGGTACCAAAAAGATGTTGTTCCTGAGATTAAACTTAAGGCTCAAAGAGTAATGTCATGCATCATGAATGTTTTAAAGAGTGCTTTTTATACCTTTAATTATATAAGAAAAGTCCTTAAATGAAATTAATAATAGGACAATACAGAGGCTGTATTTCGTTGTCTGAGTCATAATGTGGGAGAAACTTACAAAACTGTTAAACAAATCTAGGCATCCATGGCAGATGATTCTCACCTTGTTTGCAGTAGAAGAAAGTAAAGAGTGCACTCTTGAACATGATATAAGATGTGATGATTCAAATATCTTGTAGGTCTTGTATTACTTACAACAATTACAGAGGAAAAACTGCTTACTTAACGAATTACTGAGATAATATGATTACAACAGTCATGATTCTAAATTGCAATCAATCCCTTATCAAGAAATTACATAAGGAAATTCATAGATATGAAAATATAGGAGAAACACATAACTCAAACTGAGAAGAATTCGGAATCTTTGTCTGCACTTGTTTTAATACTCACAAAGGAGATTTTTCTCTATTACATCTAGCAAGAAGCAACCCCGAATAGATCTTACATCTATGTATTTATACAAAATTTGTCACAACTCAAAACGGTTGGACTTCTTACAATTTTTAATTAAAATAACATAATTCAGAAATAGGATAGAAGTGTGTAAAATCCGATGAGCTTTGCTAGAATTTTCTTCTTTATCTTCACCTGTTGAAAAATGTTTATTTTCCTCATTATTTTAGGCTGGACACATTTGTCTTCTGGTCTTCTCAATAGTTCGGCATAATGTCTTAGCCGTTATATTTTTGTTTCCATATGTCTCTCCAGCTATATTCATTAATGAAATGACACTTTCTTACTTGCTCCACACTGTGCTTGATTTTCCATGCTCAATACATTGGTTGCATCTATTTAAAAATTCCACCACCAACCTTGATGGCTCAATCATTTCATCCACCTCAAAAGTGTATAATTTCCTTTCTACTTGAGGTAAATTTCCTTGGATCCTTTCACCTCCTTAGCTATTCCATGGGACTGTGAACTTGGGTCCACTAGCCATTTATTAATCTTAAGAAGATCGATCTGGCTCATTTCTTGAATGGCGGCCAGATTTTCTTCCTTGTTCTTTCAAGAATTATGTTGGTTCATTTCAATATCATTTTGTTCCAGGGCCTCCACGATACTGCTTGCCTCAAAATCAATTAGTTTTTTTTCTAAGGATGATAATTCTTCTTGTAAATCATCCTTCAACTCCAGGGATAATCTCTTTCTCTCTACCAAATTCATTTCCCACACCTTCAGGGCCATATCACCTCTTATTTGTTCAGAAGGGGAAAGATGAGGAAAATTAGGGACATTATCTTTTCGTGCCAATATGATGGCTTATTGAAACTTAGCTCGGGTTGAGCGAGTTTCTCTTTCCTTAATATAGACATCCTTCAGTGCAAGGTCTACTGCCTAGTAGAACTTATGGATGGAATCAACCTTCATAAAAAGATCATGTTGGGCCATTTCCAGTTTTTCGTTTATTTCCAGTGCTTGAATTTGGAAGGATGAAATATCTATTGATGTACCTCCAGTCAGGTCTAATATGGATTGAAATTTCCTTATTAACTCATCACGTTGAGTAACCAGTCCTTTGTTGGCCTGTGAATTTTGATGGATCTCCTTGAGGTTAGCCCGTAACTGTTGGATTTGATGCTGGTCATAAGCTCTAATTTGTTCAAATTCTTGGCTCATCTTATTCTTTACAGTCCGTTCCATGGTCAATATTTGATCTTGCAAATGCCCTGCCAATAAGATTTTATGTCTTATTTGCTCTGCCAAATTCTCAACAGACCATTGATTTGTAGTGGCAAAGGCACCCAATGAACCTGCAACTTCTTTATGAATCATCGCGATTATTTCCGGCATACAACATCCTCTTCCTTTTTTTTATTACCCTGTCTTTCTACTGTGATTCTTTTTTTACGATGGCGCTCTGTTTCTTGCTAAAGAATAAATCCAGAGGAGGCATCTCTTCGGGCAAGATTGGAGTAATATCCTTTACAAGAATGATTTCAAAACTAGGGTTTCTGAAACTATACTGCATAGGTGTCAATGATGTAATAGGAATAATGATTTATGTAGACTGTTGTTGCTCTACTATATTGACAACAGATGTGGTTGGTGTCGAAGGAGATGCATTCTTCCCTTGCTTTAGGAAGGCTTTGAGCTGAGCCATTGCCTGAGGCCATAGTGGAATTGATAATGAAGCTTCTAATTTCTGAGTCAAAACTTCAGAGCTCTTTGGGGTTTCCTCAATATTATGTTTTCCAGACTGGAGGTATAGATTCATGTGCAAAAGAAGCGACTATCGAATCTCCTGGTAGTACTTTCAGCAAACTGTTTCGCCCGTGTCTTTGGAAACTGAGGAAACTATCCTGTTGATCTGGGGACAAGGTTTGGAATATGTTTAGTACCTCCTCATAAGACCTAACTCCCCTGAATATTTCATCATGTGGGGAGTTTTCATGTACATATCTCTTCATGTTGAATTGGGCCAGGTGGTTCTCCACAATTTTGTGTGGGTCTTGCCTTTTGAATTCGATGTCAACCAACTTGACATCTTCCAAAGCTGCAACCTCCACTTTTGAGTGCCCAAAATCCAATAGTGAAAACATACCGACCTGGATAGGGATGGTCGACCATACCTTTTTTAGGCTCCCTTCAGCTCCTTGTTGATGCCTCCCTTTATTGTCTGGTAAGCTACTTCCCTACACACCAATCGATCTGGTAAAAAACACGAGAGAGCATGTGGACGAACTGAGCATCCAAAAACCATGATATAAGAGAAGTTTTCTTCAATGAACCAATTTTCTAGTTTGCCCATATTTACCATAATTTTGTCTGAAATTCAGGGTGGTGGGTGACCATATAGGGATATATGAACATGCACCACTACATTGTGACAAATTCCGTAAAAGAAATCTTTGGCATTTTTCTCCCACAACTTGGAATGGTAAAAGTGGATAGGCTCTACATTGGTCGGGGTCCAAATCCAATTCATCAATGGGAAAGGATTCATGAAACAGATAGATTCCATGACATATGCAGGCATATAGAAAGGGGTATTCTTCCCCTTTGATTTCACCATTTTGTATTCAATAATTTCTTTGGCCAAATTATCTGACAAAATTTTGGTCGAATTGAAAGTGTATCCCTCGACCACCTCGTGCATGATCGATACCCATTCCACTGAGAAATGAGTAGAACTCTTCTTCCAAAACAATATACAGAGCATCGTGGCTATGTAAATCATGTGAGTGTTCAATGATGTTGTGGCATACATGCCATGAGTGTTGGCCTTGAAATTATCTGGGTGCCCCCACCAGGGCTTGATTATATCGGGATAACTCTTGCCGTATTGTATGCATTCATGTTGCTCAAACTCCAACATAAATGTAGCATTGTAATTATATTTAGGATCGAGAGATAGCTTATACATTACTTGGAGGTTCTCCGGTCAGAAATAACCAACAAAAACCTTCTAGTGGTTGGTGATTCTCCTGGTTTGGATGTCGATATTTTCCAATGCCCAACATATCATATCGTTATACCGCATGAGTCTCAGCCACACAACTATCTTGTGTAGCTCTGACTTAGCTATATATATGAGTTTATCTTCATGATTATAATCTTCTTCATTACCAGAATCTTCTGAACAGTTTATGATATCATGTTCCAACACCTCGAACACCTGTGTCCAAGATTTGACAGACTCTATAGCTCGCGGCGTAGTGTCTGACAGAACATGTGCATTAAGATTTGAACCCTCACTAGCCGCATCATTCTTCTTCATCATCTTCTGTGGTGCCATGATATTGAGATAACAAAATGGAGTTACCTGTTGCAGAGGAATTGCATGAGCTTCTCAATCAGATAAAACTTGCTACTTTGCGGAGGGTGAAAATGAAATTCAAAATTGAAGTATTTTTATTCACATCAGATGCATTGATTATAGTATAGCTTTACCGACGAAAAATTTATTAACTTTAATGGAAAATTCTACCCGACGATCCACAATTTATGTTAAAATAATTACCATTGATTAGTCATAAATGCCATTAATATTTGACGGTTCGTGTTCAGGAGTTTTAGATGAGACATAGTGGGAACTTTTTGAATCTTCAATCTGCAAAGGTTAATATCTGGATAATCACTTTTAAAACCTTAATTAATCATGTTTAAAAAGGTATGTTAACGTCAAGTGTTTCGGGGGTTCGGACTTCGGGAAATTTAAATGTAGCTTGAGGGGAAATCCCTGAAACCCGAAGGTGCGAAGTGATTAATTATCCGATTATTGGTTTTAAGGTGTAATTAATCATATTTAACTTTAAGTGTTTCGAAAATTCGGACTTAAGAGACTTTAGGATATGATGAAGGGTAAACGTCTGAACCCTGAAGTGTAGATTCATTAACTATCTCTTGACCATGATTAACTTAATTAATTAAAGTTTAATACTTCGACATTTCAGTGATTTGGTGATTTGCGAATTATTTCTTTGTTATATTTCTGAAGGGTCATCTCCCATAGTGGCATGTCGCAGATGACGTCATTATAGATGACGTGTCAAGAAAAGGGAGGTGCCACATGTTACTTGAAATCGTATGAATCTTCAAATAAAAATGTTAGAAATGGGTGCCACGTGTCAACTCAGGGAAGACTCAAAAGATACACGTGTACTATGACTCGTGTCCTTTAAAGGTTTAGGAAAAGTGATGAACATACACTTTTGGGTTTCAAGGCTTTTATCATTAAGACTTATCGCAATGATCGAAGCGCTAAGCTCCAAAGCGAACCTTAGTGATTTACCTCTTTAACAATTAGGCGGCTCCAACACTTCAGAGATATTAGGATTGTTCGATCAAATAGAAAAACTTCACCAATGACGGATATCACACGCACTTTATTTCTAATTAACCAGAAATGAATTTGATTTAAAATTCAAAATTTATTTTCTAAGTTATTGTTTTGGGAAAGATTGTATTTTCGTGAAGTGGAGAATGTAAAGCTCAAAAGTAAAAAATTGTATGTGTTCCAACACCCCATCAAAACACATTTTCCATGTGCCATCTACTTCCTCAGTAGGGATTTCCAAATGATCTATGAGTGTTAGGGATTCCTTGTATTCTTCATTGACTGTAAGGATGCAACAACCAAGATCTTCATCAACAACATATATTGGATGGTTTACAGGATTTTTCTGGTCACTAACCACATAAGAAAAAAAAAATCTCTATACAACCTCATGTTCTCTCCTCCAAAAATTGGTACAGTGGCATAATTCATGTCCATTTTCATAGTACCTCCCAGCTTATGTTCCCATGTTCTTGATAGAAACATGACATAATTTGCAGGCACATCAACCACCACTACGTCCATCATAATTCTCTTAGCAAACAACTGAGCCAGAGTGACTACCATATCCTTGATTATCCCATCACATTTGACTTTCCTAGCATCAAAAGAATGGAGGTCATGATATGGCCTAGTTATTTCCAATCCCAAATTTTACATGACTACTTTGGGAATAAGATTATGTGATGCTCCAGAATCAAGCATAAAATTATGCAAATTGTTTTCATGGATATTCAATGTTACATAGAAATTTGCAACAAATTCTTCTTTGTCATCTATGTGAGGGCCAAAAACTGTAGTGGGGGATTCATCTTGCGAATTTACAGTATTAGGAGGGATTTATAACCCTTTTACCTGTATGGATTTCTCAATATGTTTGTGATATGAAGGATTCTTAACCAATTCCACCAGTGGGACAAGAATCTTGATCTTGGACAATTATTTTTCAATGTTAAAAGGTGGGACTAATTCCTCAAACGATTTAACTTCTTTTTATATTTCTAAAGGTTTCCCAACCTCATTAACCTTGGGAATATTACTTAGTTATTTGACTTTATCCTTGAAAAGACTTGGGTTGGGATTCTTAGGTTGGGGATAAATATCCTAGTTGGTTGGCTTCTATCTAGGTCTGAGATCATACTTCTTATGCATATCAACCTATAGTGCATAAGAAAACATCCTATACTGAACATAGGACAAACATTCTTTGTTTGATTCAATTTTAGAGTTTTGTTTCTTGATATTTAAGGAATCTTCATAATCATCTTATGTTATATGCATGGCATTATTTCCCCTCTGTAATGTGTATTTCCTCTGGATTCCTAACATATTCCTCCTCCATTACTTAGGTTGTTTTCATTGTTTGTTCTTGTTATACCCATTTTGTCGATAACTGAGGAGATTATGTCTCGAGGCCCTCAGGTTGCAGATATGGAGTGTCGAGAAGACTAAATGGCCAACAATACCCTTTTGCACAGTTGGAAACCCCTATCACCAACATAGATGATCACAAATTTGCAGATGACATCAACCACATCAGCTAGCTTCCATAAGGCAACGAGCCTTGCTCCATGAGGTACAAGTCGATATTATGGTGATAATCATTTCAATATGTAATCCATTTGAATATATGTTATCTTAGATTGTTGTAGATTTAATGATATATGCTTGGACATTATGCCTTTTGCCCCACTTCACCTTGGTGGTTGACATTGTTCCCTAGTAAGTGGTCTTCCTTGGGGATGGAGTTTCTACCAAGAAACTCCCTTAAAGAGCCATCATACCATTCCCGGCCATAGTTACCACTTTCCATCATTATTCCCCTCCATTTCATTATCTATTTGGATTTTAGGGTGTATTGACCCAAGAAGGGGTTGTCCCTCATTCTATGTGAAGAAGGCGTTGAAGGCCCAGAGGGATTGATGTTGGGTAAAATATAAAATCCTTGTATGAACCTTCTATATGCTTTGCCCATGGATCACCCAAGAAAGCAGTAAAGCGCTTATATTTGAGTAAAGGGGACCCACAATATAATAAAGAATGCTTAAAAGGGTAGTTGAAGGATAGGAGGTCTCATCACGAGCTGACTTATCACATCCATGAATATCTAGTGGTATGACATTTCCATCATCTGGTCACCAAACTAGGGTAATGTCTCTCATTTGCATGGCTAAGAGAAAGGGGGTCTCATCACGAGCCAACCTTCTCATTACCACTAGGTGTTTGTGGGTGACATTGTCATTATCTAGTCACCATGTCAGGGCAGTGACCTTCAACCTCTCCTTAAAATTATGAAAGAATAAAAGAATGGAAATTAATGGGCTTGGAAAAAGTGCATTGTGGATGAAGGTACCACACACCCTCTACAAAATCACCCATGAATGAGACACTATGACCCCTTGTATGTTATGATCCCTATGCCCATTGAGTATTGACCCCAACCACATCACCCACCTTACATGTCTTGTAGAGAGATCTCTTGGAAACTCTCCTTGACCTAGGGCAAGATCCTCGTCAACCATCCCATATTCAAGCTTGACAAGTCCCATAGTGTCTTTGAGAAATTAATTGTTTGATATAGTGATCTTTGATGCACATGCTTAGGTGGATCATTTATTGATTGGATTCAATTATCATGATATTATGACTTGATATCCTTGGAGGGCATGCTTGTTTGTCTTTGCAGGACCTAGATGGTGGACAGTTTTGGAAGAACAACCCTATCTTGGGCTTCCATGGGGCTTGGATCCCACAGGTGGATTCCAAGGGCCCACATTCCGTATGAGGAATATCAAACTTGAAAGGTGTTGAAGATGACTTGGATGATGTATCCTATCCCCCGCATGCCAAATATTTTTCCTAGGAGAGGAAAAATGTCTCCTTTTTGAGAATGACGTTATCTAGGGGGGTTAGGGCTTGGTGGTGAGGTGACATACATTGGAAATTGGATGTGTTGAAGAGTCTTGAGTCTTCATCATGAAGGAATTTGTTGGATTCTTTACATGTGGCTTTTGGAAGCCTTTCTACTCTTCTCCATCACCAATGACCTCCTCCAAATGCCAAAACGTCCCCGAAAGGGGTGACGTCCTACTAAAATTAGGGTTTTATTATGTGCAAAAGTGAATTTTAAATGAATTGTTAATATTACTTTGTTAAAGGGGGGAATATTAGGGTTGTTGACCCCTAGTATTGTGGTTTACCCCTTAATATGTGGACAAGTAATCTTGGTGACATTTTGTATAAATAAGAGATCATAAGATCTCATTTGGACACAACTCTCCCTCTTGTGAGAGGACTTGGATCTGAAATTTTCACTGCACTTGGTATATTTATATATTGTGCACTTGTTTATGGCTATCTCTTGTGAATAGTTGATGGAGGAGTGAGGTGCTAGCCTTGGATGAATGCTTTCTATCTTTTATGGTGGATTATCTTAGCATCTTTCTTGATTTTGGTATGGTATTGTACTCTTATGCTATCATTTTTTTCAAGTCAAGGATTGTTGTGCTATTTACACCCCCAATCTAGTCTCCATCATTTATTTCTTAAATTTCATTGATGTTTCAAGGGTTTGTTTGAGGAAGTAAGAGGATTTACACCCCTCATTCTTAAACCCTAACTAGAGATACTTTCCTTGGGAAGTAAGAGGATTTACACCCCTGAGGAAGTAACATATCTATTTCATTTATTTGACTCCATTAACCCAATAGTAAATGCACTAGTCATCTATGTTTTGCATTGGAGATATAAAATCATTGCCTTGGGAAATATCTCTTGCTTGGACTTGGTTTGCCTCATTGAGAGGAGTATTCCCCTACTAGGGTGTCCCCTCTCCCCAACTACTTTCCTTTCTGTTACAAACCCTAACCTACAACCATTAAGGCCGATCTAACCTAGATAGATAACTAATCCTAACTCCTAAATTAACCCTAGACTAACTCTTAAATTTTTCTCATTTACTCTACTAACTAGGGCGCATCATTTGGGATAATTATGGGCATATTTTGATGGTGTAATTTTCTGATATAAGTGACTGAAATCTACAACCATAAAGATGCAATTTTCTGCAGAAAATACATGTTTACAACAACCATCTTCTCTTGCCTCTCAAGTGCCATTCTTTAGCCTATATTTATTTCTAATCTTGATGCTCATTTTCTTAACTAGTTTAGATTTTTACATGTTGATTTGAATGTCTTACTTGCTGATATAAATTGTCATCTACTGCTGAAAATTAGGGACAAAAAGATTAACTTGTTGATCCATACTAACATATATCATTGCAAGTTGGATTTTCTTGTGTCTCGGGCAGGTACAATCATCCAGAGAACTACTATAACTTTGGGGAAACAATCACTTCAATTACAAGGCATATCTTCCCACATCTCACTCCACTTAGACTTGAACTATAGGGGCTCCACTTCCATGTCTATCCATCCCCATATCTTCCCCCCTAAGGTCACCAAGATCGCCTCCCTAGAGTGACCTAGTCATTGTTGAAGTGTAAGACCTACATCGAGGTGACATTGGGTGTAGTATTCCCAAGTTGTAGCACTTGATTTTTTGGTTGGGCCAGGATTTTCCTAACCTACAACTTGAGCTATAACATTTTGGCATCGCTTCTAGGGAGGATTTTTAATCCTCTTTGGAACCCTAATGACACTTTGGAAATCTATCCCAAAGCCTTCCCCTTAGCTTTCCTGACAACTCCACCAATGGGACATTCCCTTTTCACCATCCTTTATGAGCTCAATTTGAAACTCATCTGGTGAATCCACCTTCCACGAACCCACCTTTCCCTCTTTCTCCTTTCCTCCTTTCATGAGATATAATCTTACATGATGACTCCATTGAGGTGTATTTTCATTCAATGGAACTATGGCACCATGGAATGAGCCCTCATCCATATAAAATTGTTGTGAATCAACGATGGAATCTTTACAGAAGGAAAAGGAGAAGGTTGCTAAAGAGATGATGAATCACATAAGATATTTATTTCTTGCCCTTGATGATGAAGAAGTATTCAAGGAATAGACATATGAAGAAAGTCATCAAGAAGATAACACAATGAGTTGTGACCCTTTCAAATACCTTGATGATTCTTTATTCCATGACCTTGAAAGTGAATAAGTATCAGGGGAAACCTTGGATATGACAGATCCTATTAAAGAAAAGCAAGAAAAGAACTATGCACTTAGAATCAATCCTCTTGTGATGAAGAGGTGATGGAGGAGCTTGTCTATAAAAATAAAGAAGAATTATGATAAAGTGCAACATATTGAGGGATGACTATCTTTGATCCCTTTGATGAAGGAGAGGTCGCCCAACCTTGTTTACCTCCTAATGTTCCAGAAGCGATCAGTCTCGATGATGAAGAATTTGAAGGTCCAGTTAAAGATGCCCATGCCTCTTCTCCTCCTTCACACAAAGACAAAAATATGGTCATTTTCAGTCATACTGATGGTCTTATGAAAGTACCCTTTGATATGGTTTATGAGCCTATAGACACTTTCATACAGACTGGAAAACACAAATGAGATATTAGTTGTCTCAAATTTGATAGAGACCCCATTTATGACATTGAGGGTAGTTGTCAGGAAGAGGGGGTGTCATCATCAGAGGAGTGGTCCTCATATGTATATGATTCAAATGTTTGGCATCCTGGTTATGATATGGTTAAATATTTGTTCTTCCCCTTCGAGGATGACTTGTCACAACATACTCAGAGTGATGTTTAGTCATTCTTTGGTACATACCCTTTTGAGGATGCCGATTTTTTTTATGAGGACTTCCAACCATTGTGCTCATATTTTGAGGAATACCAGGATGTGGCCACCTCATAGTAGTCATAGGTTCATCTATGAGGTGGCCACATATTCACAACGAAAGAGGCGGTGTTTTTATACACATGGAGATTCACAGGGGAAGAGGCGGTGCTTTTCTACACATGAGATTATTCCTTGCCTCTTACCCTCTTCTCCAAGAGAACATGAAATATTCTTCCAATATCTCATTTCCTCTCAGTCCTCGATAAGCAATAAGTATTTTTGTGTGGATGAAGATGATACTTAGTCTACATATAGTAGCCCCCTTTATAGATGGATTAATCATTCTTATGGCTACACTTTTAGGCGGGATGATCAGGCTGATGGTTTATCTTTCCAGCAGGATTTCCTCCCTCCCTCCCATCTTCATGAGTTTTATTTCATGATCAATTATATGTGTGTTTATACTCGTGATTATCATGTTATTAACTTATCTTTGTTGTATTATATGATTAAGCACAGGGGGAGATACTTTGATGAGATTATCAAATGGTTTCACTAGTTGTATGAATTCACCAGACATCATCTAGCATGTGATCTTCAAGGCCCCAGGTAAGTAGGTAAGTCATATTTCTTTCCCTTGCATTTTCATATTGGTTTATCATACTAGTTTATATGCATTTCATTTTCATTTTTCTCTGCTTGCATATTGATTTCAAACTTATCTTAGAAATTTTTGAAAAATGACAGATCTTTTCTTTTCTAGCTTAGTTTTCATTTTTGAATTTATATATATATGGATGAAGCATGATAGCACCACCCTAGATGCTCTGATCCATTTTTATAAGTTTTTGGAAGGCACAGGTCTACCAGGATATGTTGCGGTTCTCATGCACTCTATGACAAGCACATGTCCCCAAGTAGGAGCCAAATTTTATCCCCATTTTGTGGATAACTAAGGAGATTATGTCTCGAGGCTCTTAGGTTGCATATATGGAGTGTAGAGAAGACTATATGTCCAAAAGTTCCATTTTACACAATTGGAAACCCCTCTCACCACCACAGATGATCACAGATTTACAGATGGAATCCACCACATCAGCTAGCTTCCATAAGGCAGTGAGCCTTGCTCCATGAGGTACAAGTCAGTATTATGGTGAGAATAATTTCAATATTTAAGCCATTTGAGTATACTTTATCTTATATTTCTCTATATTTCATGATATATTCTTGGACATTATGCCTTTTTCCCTGCTTCACCTTGGTGGTTGACATTGTTCCCTGATAAGTGGTATTCCTTGGGGATGGGTTTGCTACTAGGAAAATCCCCTAAAGATCCATCGTACCATTCTCGACCATACTTACTACTTTCCATCATTATTCTGATCCATTTCCTTATCTCTTGGGATTTTAGGGTGTATTGACCCAAGAAGGGGTTGTCCCTCATTCTATGGGAAGAAGGGGTTGAAGGCCCAAAGGGATTGATGTTGGGTAAAAGATAAAATCCTTGTATGAACCTTCCAGACGCTTTTCCCAGGGATCACCCAAGAAAGTAGTGAAACACTTATCTTTGAGTAAAGGGGACCCACAATTTAATAAAGAATGATTAAAATGTTAGTTGAAGGATAGGAGGTCTCATAATGAACCGACCTATCACATCCATGAATATCTAGTGGTGTGACATTTCCATAATTTGGTCACCAAAACAGAGTAATGGTTCTCAGTTGCATGGCTGAGAGAAAGGGGGTCTCATCATGAGACAACCTTCTCATTTCCACTATGTTTTTGTGGGTGACATTACCGTTATCTGGTCACAATGCTAGGGAAGTGACCTTCAACCTCTTCTTAAATTTATGAAAGAATAAAAGAATGGAAATTAATGGGCTTGGAAAAAGTGCATTGCGGATGAAGGTACCACACACCCTATATAAAGGCACCCATGAATGAGACACTGCGACCTCTTGTATGCCATGAGCCCTATGCCCATTGAGTGTTGACCCCAACCACCTCACCCACTTTACATGGCTTGGAGAAGGATCTATTAGAAACTATCCTTGACCTAGGTCAATATATACCCAATATGACACCTCGTCAACCCTCCCATATTCAAGCTTGACAAGTTGCATAGTGTCTTTGAGAAATAAATTGTTTGATATAGTGAACTTTTATGCACATGTTTAGGTGGCTCATTTATTGATTGGATTCACTTATCATGATGTTATGAATGAAGATCCTTGGAGGTTTTTCTTGTTTTTATTTGCAGGACCTAGCTGGTGGACAATTTTGGAAGAACAAGCCTATCTTTGGATTCCATGGGGCTTGGAGCCCACAGGTGGATGCCAAGGGCCCACATGCCGGATGAGGAAATTCAAACTTGAAAGGCCTTGAATATGAATTTGAGGATGTATCCTAGCCCCCACATTGCAAATGTTTTTCTTAGGAGAGTAAAAACGTCTCCTTTTTTAGCATGCCATCATCTAGGGGGGTTAGGGCTTGGTGGTGAGATGACATATATTGGAACTTGGATGTTTTGAAGGGGATTGAACCTTCATAATGAAGGAATTTTTTGGATGCTTGACATGTGGCTTTGGGAAGCCTCTCTAATCTTCTCCATCACCAATGACCTCCTCCAAATGCCAAAATGTCCCCTAAAGGGATGTAGTCCTACTAAAATTAGGGTTTTATTATGTGCAAAAGGGAATTTTAAATGAATTGTTAATATTACTTTGTTAAAGGGGGAAAGATTAGGGTTGTTGACCCCTAGTCTTGTGGTTTACCCCTTAATATGTGGACAAGTCACCTTGGTGACATTTTGTATAAACAAGAGATCATAAGATCTCATTTGGACATAACTCTCCCTCTTGTGAGAGGATTTGGATCTGAAATTTTCTCTAAACTTGGTATATTTTTCTCTTTTTCACTTGTTTATGGCTATCTCTTGTGAATGGTTGATGGAGGAGTGAGGCACTAGCCTTGGGGGAATTCTTTCTAGCTTTTATGGTGGATTATCTTAGCATATTTATTGATTTTGGTATGGTCTTTTACTCTTATGCTATCATTTTTTTCAATTCAAGGATTGTTGTGGTAGGAGATAAGTGGGAAGTAAGAGTATTTACACCCTCTTGGCAGCCAACCCATTTTTTTCGATTGCTCTTAAAAAATATGCCTACACCCCTTGTGGTATCATGACAAATCATTGTCGCATTGTGCTTTTAGGGATTAGTCTCATTTTTGCGACCATTTCAATTCAATTTCGACTCAGTTTTCACAACTGCAAGTGTGAAAACACCTCTTTCGTTGCTTAGATTGTCATCGTTTTTGGTTGATTTGCTGAAAGACGCTTGATCACTGGTTTATCACATGACTGCTAAAGGTTGTCTCGAACTTATGTTCTTGAGCATTATCTTACCTTGATTGCACATTTGGATATATTTGATTGTTAAACCTTTGGGCATAAAAGTTATTGGTCTTGTTTTGATCTTATGAAAATTGTAATGGATTTGGTCTTATTGCTTTTATCCTTATTATGAATTTTTACTCAGTTATTATATGAAAATCTTTGGATCATATTGTTCTCAAAAGATTGGAATGAAAACATTACCATATGCATCGAATACATGGACAAGTTTATAAGGTATGATAGCAATGGTTCAAGGCACATGAATTAATCATATTCGACTTTACAAATCGATACTTGACATACTATGTTTGCAAAGATTGGATTATACGTTGAATGTTTCATAAGTCCCGAGCTATGTAAACCCTGTGTTTGAGCGATTGATTGAACGATGGAATTGGCACGTTGGATCGATAGTTAATGCTGGTACTGTGCTTGTTTAAACTTAACACTTGGCGCATTATTATCATATGAGGTGTTGGTTCTGACTCAGATGAATGGCACATAGAAGTGGTGATTCACCCATTCGTTGGTCGATGCATTTGTTTAAATGATTATGGTTTTAACAGCTCTGTACAGGTCATTAATGCAATGCGTGGCGATGGTAATCCCACCACCTCTGCACGCATGGAGTTGATTTCGGTCTCGTCGAGCATTCAAACTACTGAAACCCTATCGTATTCACTCTGTGCATTGTTCATTCGGTGTGAATCCTACCATGAACAGAGGTTATGGCTCCTGTTGTGAGGGTCGAACCTAATGGATGCCAAGCACTGTTGACATTCGATGGTGCATACAGTGACCTTGAAGAATTCCGGTGGCTTTCGTTTATAAGGAAGTTCGACGGTTTTAATATCTCTGTTGCTCGGCAATTCGCACTGTCATTTGATGGTTGCCGAGCCAAAGTTGGAGATGTCCAACTTGAAATCACCGAACAATCTCTCAGCCTGGAAACTAGTCTGCCTGTCAAGGGACAAAGATGGTCCAAAAGCTACAAAGTAAACGATGTCCCATGGACACTGTTGTTTCGGTCTCGCACAGTGAGGTCGTGCAACAAAGGTTTACCTGCGAAGATGTTGAAACCCCGCTGGTATGATGTCTTGATGATTCTCAAGCAATTCGTTACTTGTGAAGGAAGGTATGGATTTGTTTTCTTGTTTCATCTACGTTTGTTAATGGTATTTATGGGTTTCGAGCTTAGCATGCCGCATTATTTGCACCGAAGTTTATTCAAAATGGCTAAGAAGTACAAGCGAAGTCAAGCTGATACTAGCCTCTTCCATGTTGGGTTGACTAAAATGTTGGTTGTTTATGAACTGGGGTTACATCGAGATTCCTGGCCCAATTTTCTCAACCGTAATGGTTTTGAAGAATCAAACCCTCCACAGGTCGATAAGCCTGTGGTATCCGAGAGTAAGTCTACCCCTGTTCCCTACAGTGTTTTACTACCCGAACCTAAACCCGACTCACCTGTGTATTCGCCTATGGCTGTGACTAAAGTTGCTAAGCCCATAACCACGAAGGCTAGAGCGAAGACTGCTGCTAATACTAAGAACAAGAAAAGTGCAAGGATGATCTCTCGCATGGAGAGAAATAAGTCCAAGCCTCCTGCCAAAATAGAGTCTGTCATGATAAGAGAGGACTCAGATTCGAGCATTGAGCGGTGACGAACCTCCTTACGATTTCATAGATAACTTGCCTCCTTGTCTTCGGGATAACCATGACTTCCCTGGTATCAAGCCATCTCATGAAACCCTCGGGGAATCATCAAAACCCCCTTCTGCTCAAAAGGTTGCTTCACCTTGCGAACAGTGTGGACTGTGGTTAGAGAGATACTATTTGGAT
>ML806958.1:117402-163174 GCA_009831015.1 Picea engelmannii | reverse complement strand
TCTTTCTGTTTTATAAATACAAAAAGACAAAAATAGATCCTTGGCTGTCTTAGGGCAGCGAACACATGAGTTTTGCAGGTTTTAATCAAATCTGTAATTTGTCCATATTGTATATTTGTGAATAAAGAATGATCATAGTTGATGATTAAGTAGTTGATTTGAGTTATTATAATCATAGTTACTATCTTGTAAATATATAATAGTTAGTAGTTTATAGTTAGATTAGTATAGTTAAGTTAAGTTTGTTTTTATTAGTTTCTAGTTTCCTCTATTTTAGTTTGATTTCTTTTATTTAGTTAGATTAGTTTATTTTAGTTTGTTTTATTAGTTTCTAGTTTCCTTAGTTTAGATTATTTAGCTCAGATCACTTTCTCTTTGGTTTCCTTACGAGACCTCAGAGCGGCCAACGGAACCGTTAAACTCGTCAGGGTGGTCCATACCAAACGGCTTGGGTTATTTAGACAACCCCGGACCGGTTCCACTCTCCCAGTTGACGGATGGACTGTTTCACCCGTCAACACACCCCCACTCTAGTCCCCATCATTTATTGCTTAAAGTTCATTGATGTTGCAAGGGTTTGTTTGAGGAAGTAAGAGGATTTAGACCCCTCATTCTTCAACTCTAACTAGAGATACTTGCCTTGATAAGTAAGAGGATTTAGACCCCCAAGGAAGTAGCATATCTAGTTCATTTATTTGACTCCATTAACCTAATAGTTAAGGAACTAGTCATCTATTTTTTGCATTGGAGATATAAAATCATTTCCTTGGAAAATGTGATTTTTTATCTTTTGAAAGATCTCTTGCTTGGAGTTGGTTTTCCTGATTGAGAGGATCCTTCCCCTAATAGGGAGTCCCCTCTCTCCCACTACTTTTCTTTATGTTACAAACCCTAACCTACAGCCATTAAGGCTTATCTAACCTAGATATATAACTAATCCTAACTCCTAAACTAGCCCTAGACTAACTCTTAAATTTTTCTCATTTACTCTACTAACTAGAGCACATTTTTTGGGATAATTGTGGGAATAGTTTTATTGTGTAATTTTCTGATATAAGTGACTTAAATCTACAGCCATAAGGCTGCAATTTTCTGCAGAAAATACATGTTTACAACAACCATCTTCTCTTGCCTCTTAAGTGCCTTTTTTTAGCCTATATTTATTTCTAATCTTGAAGTTGATTTGCTTAACTAGTTTATATCTTTACATGCTGATTTGAATGTCTTACTTGTTGATATAAATTGTCCTCTACTGCTGCAAATTAGGGACAACAAGCTTAAATTTCTGATCCATACTAACATATATCATTGCAAGTTGGATTTTCTTGTGTCTCGGGTAGGTACAATCATTTGGAGAAGTACTATACCTTTGGGGAAACAATCACTTGAATTGCAATGCATCTCTTCCCACATCTCACTTCACTTAGAATTGGCCTCTAGGGTCTCCACTTCCATCTCTATCCATCCCCATATATTTACCCCTAGGGTCATTGGGATCGCCTCCCTAGAATGACCTAGTCACCCTTGAAGTGTGAGACCTACATCGAGGTGACATTGGGTGTAGGATTCCCAAGTTGTAGCACTTGCGCTTGTGGTTGGGTCGGGCTTTTCCCAACATACAACTTGCGCTATAACAATTATCATTGGGGGTTGGATGGGTTGTTATTCATTTCTTCTTTCTTTCCTCATTAGTTGAGGATTAAAATTTCTTGTGAACTGATTAGGGTTCCTCACCCCACCTTCTTGAGAAATTTTGTTGGCATTAGCATTTTCCATCTCAAATCTAGACATTTTATTTGTTAAATTTATAATTAGTTTAGACATTTCATCCATCCTAGCTTCATGGGAATGTTTGATTAGATCTAATGGGCCACAATATTCTCTAGCCTTCTTTCTTTATACTTCATCTTGATTTTGTTTCATTTTACCTTATGCAATCGTATTTCCTTCAATGTCTATTGCATTTTCCTGCATAATAAGAAGAGTTGGGGCTCTTCTTTCCCTTAATACCATGGAAAATTCAGGATAAAAATCCCCAACATATTTGACTTTAGCTTATTGTTGTGAAGTATTTATATCTATAGGGATCTTGTTGTACAATTTGTTAAATCTTATGTTAAATTCAACAACAGGATCATTAGATCTCTTCTTGAGCAAGCCAAATTTAGTCAAATAATATAGATTGTCTCTCTTTCCCCCCCATTGCCTCATAAATGCAGACTCAAGAGCCTGCGATCTATCAATTGAGGCTATAGTAATCTCTCTAAACCAATTCCATATGTCTCCCTCTAAATTTTGGACAAATTACCTCATGAAGACATCGCCATGCTCCATGAATAGATTGTCAGTGAAGTCTTGGAAGGATGCTATATGTTCTTCAATGGAATGAGATTATTCTCCATCATATTTGGGAAAGAGCTTCAAATAATTTTCAAGGATATCATGAACATGCACAAGATTATTTAATGGGCCAAATATAGTAGTGAACCAAGGGTTTAAAGGTGGTGGGCGAGGCTGGTTTTCCCCTACTCTTCCTCCACCTAATTTGGCCATACGATTTTGTAGAATGGAGTTATGGACTTCAAAGTACGGAGGGTTAAAAAGGTTTTTCAAGAAGGGTCTAAGGGAAGAAATTGCTTCTTGACATAAATCTATGGACGGATTTTATATATCTATTAAGGGTTTTGGAGGAATATTTGAAGAAGAATATGAATTAATAGGTATATCAATTAGCTCAAAAAATTCACTACCTCTATGAACAAAAATATATATGTTTCTAGATTAGGGTTACCTAAAGTTGAAGAGAGTTGGCGTTCTCTGATATTTATCCATGTCACGAGATTTTTTGGATCTGAGTATACTAGAGTCTACTCAGGATTCAGGTTTCTTCTAGTGTATCTTCTATTAGATTCCAGATGTTCCTTATGTGGAGTCACCAGGTGAAATACTAATAGTCAGATGTCCGACACTTGTTCACCGTCAAGAATAAGAGATAATAATGTCGTACCCTAGGGAAATATGTCTTCAAATTTCGTTCCCCAACAACTACGCCATTTTAGATGTTTTCCATCGAGATGTTCTAGGTTTTCAATGGAATGATGCCAAGGAACCCTGGGTTCTAAGATTCAAGGTGAGCCTTAAATCCATGCTTTCACTTAAAGAAAATTATGCAAAATTACGTAAGGTTTTTTCTCTCTCTTATAAAAATATCGGCCCTCAAATAGTATTAGTCCAGATATTTAAAAATTTCAACTCCATGAGGCATTTGTCTATGAGTGTTTCAAACAATTTTGTTTTAAGAGTGGGGAAGTGGTGAATTAGAAGAAATACATGATAAGGGTAGAAGCCATTGCAGAGAACGAATCTTATATATTATGGAAACATAATAATGTGCTGAGAAATTAAGAATTCAATAGTTCTAGCACATATAATGGATCATTAAAACATGCATCAAACAATTAAACATCATCAAATATTCAAATCCATCGAGGTACCCTATGCATATCATTAAACATATGAAGAAATGACAAGATGGTAATTGTTAAGAGGAAATCACTTCAATTTCATAAGCATACAACACACAGTAACACTGAACATGTCATATAACGTGTTGCTTGAGATTTTATTAATGAGGATCTGATACAAGAAGCCAAAATGAGCGGGGTGGATTTTACAAGAGAACATGCACAAAAAGAGGAATTACAGACTAAAACATAACATAGGGGATGGATCTCATGAAGCTCACATTTTTTAATTATTTGTTTGTGCTTGAGGATTGTGATTAAACAACTCTAGTTGTAAGAAACTCTTAAATTCCCCAAAGTGTCAACCCTAAAAATGAACTCCTTATCTTGCTTTATATGCCTTTCATTTGTGAGAAAACCGTTCATCTAATCCAATACTGCTTGTCAGGGTCTTGATACCACCTCTAGTTTTCTAACTAATTTGTAACTGATTTTTACTGGGTAAAAATAATTTTTTACCACCAGAGTTAACTTTCTTGTTGTGGGGTTTATTATCTTTGTCCAATTAAGCTTATGTATGGATTTTTTTGGATGGATCCATTAAAAATATTACTATTTTTTTGGACCTACTTGATATCGGGACAATTGAGGTCATTGGCTGCCTGAAAGAACATTTAGTTGTTTCCTCTCAGCCACCACCACTCATAAATGCAGAGTGCCAATGGACGGCTCTTCGAATATTCTTCCTAAGGATTTTTTTGTTACGAGGAAAATATATATGGCAAGGGGTAGACCAAAACAGACAAAATGACACCCATAAATCAACTCTAAACTCAAGTATGCTAAATAAATGGAAATTCTAACAAGAGAAGGAAAAGTGCCTACCTCGTCCAAATGTCCAAAGAAGACCTTGGCTGAGCTCACGACTGAAATCTTGATTCCTGCAACTTGTACTCAGCAATCAACATATACAAGCATATATAAATTATGTAGAAATTTAGCATATAAAATAGCATAATCCATTAAAATGTATAATAAATATTCCCATGGAAAGTAATGTGAATATTTGCAACATATAGTTGGACGAGAAAAGAGTATTTATATTAATGTAATCAACATAAGTACATAGTCGACAAAATTATGTAACGACACGCATACGAACCAAGAAACCAAGTCCCTCCAACTGGGCCTTCACCACTTGAATCCTCCAAAAAGGTAAGCTCACAAGTAGTAGGAGACAATGAGGTTCTCCATATCAATATAGGAAGAGATTGGGGGATGAACACAAAGAGTTCATATTTTCAAGGACAAAGGGATGCAGACTCAATATGAAGAGAAATTTAACCAGAGTGTCTTTTCTCTCAATGATGTGTGTGTTCAAAGTCTTGTATATGGCTCAATTTATACCTTCCAAATGGAATTGAAGGGTTAGGTCGGAGCATTTCCAGTATATGGAAGGTCAAGGATCATGGATCTCGTGACATGGTGTGGAAGGCCATCAAAGAAAGATGAATGAAGTGTGACAAAAATTGCTATAACATATTCCCTCTAATGTATGAGGTCAGAGAAGTAAATGCGATGGCCGAAATACATTATAATTCCCAGAAGTGGAGTAATGAGGACCCAACTAGAAAAACTAGTTACTCATGAGAATATTATAATTCATCTTGACTCTGTACACATGGATACCAAACTGAATTACACTATAGATCCTTGTGGATATATATCAAATAGTTTTTCATCGCCATGAATATGCAATACAATGTGGACACATGCCATAGGCTGTCATAGTCACGAACATGACACAGTGGAGTCCAATCTCAAAATCAACTGAAGATATATGTATACAATGAAGTAAAATATGATCTTCCACTATCACTGAAGTCATATAGGTACTGGTCCAATGAAATAAAGAAACAAATATGAGATCCTCTATTGTGAACTGGAGGTCTTCCACACTATCCGTTGAATGTGCAAGTCTACATCATGTGAATAAAGGGGTTGAATTCGAACACAATGAGACTTCATTCGATTATTGATCATTGAGTTATACCTTTAACAAACATGAGACAACCCACCAATAATGAAAGTAGGTTTCAAGGCACTGGGTACATTCCACAAGTGTGAATAAGGGTGTTGAGGTTGAACACTTGAAGAATCCATCGACCAGGAGACATCAAGGTATTCCCAACTATCGATGGTTGGAGAACCTTCCACTGATGATTGCAAGCCTCTAGGTACTCATATAACTCTAGATATTGATTCCAGAATAGATGAGATGAAGTCGATGGAAGGATACTCCCTAAAATGAGAGAATTCAGGAATCTCTCATCATCTAGCGCGAGGTGAAAAACAATATATTGATGATTAGGAATAGCTTGGATGAATAGGATTTTCATGAACCAACAACCATGTGTGTCTCTTGCATGCACCAGATGCAAGTAGTATACGAAAGAGACCCTATGACTAGCAACCAATAATGAAAAATGACGACAAAGGTGAGGAAAACACCAATAGGGTTTAATGGAATTCAAGGCACTGCATGAATCCCAATGTGTGAATAGATTTATTGTCGTTGAACAAAATGGAAACCCCCCATTCAACAACCAATGGAGAGATGTCATCTTTTGGGTTCAAGGTCACCTACCCATGATGAAAGTAGGCCCAGGGTGCAAGGTAGGACAACAAATTCATGTGATTCTAAGTTTCACTTGTAAGGGGATGGGTGACATGAAAAGTCAAGGAGTTCTGAGGAATGGATGACACAAGATTAAACTTCATTTGCACAAGAGCATGAGATAGATGAATAAATCAGGCATGATAGATTTATCATTGATCATTGAAAAAAAATTGTGACACAAGAGGCATCAACAAACTCTCCATAGAGACTGGAAGAGTAACCAATCAGAGGAGTATACTCTAAGTAACAAGGTCAGCTTCATAAGGTCATGCAAAACCAAAACCTTGGATGAAATGGACTCAATAATTTTTTCTTTGTTCAAAGGAGACACGATTATTGTCGATAGGAGATAATATTATTTTCTCACCCGTATTTTTTTATTTTTTCATAGGAAAAGAAATGCTACGATACATGAGAGGAAATGAGTGTTGCGAGTAAGAAACTAGTTCCAAGTAGCGGAACATACCTCTGCTCAATGCTTGGAAGTGCATGTGGGACATGGACACTCAGAGGGATGTTTCCTCTACGGGTAAAGGGATGTCAAGCTGCAAAATATATATAGAAGCGTTGCTTGGCTAATGATGAGAATTTTTGGGGAAAAATGGATTATAACGAGAAAGTGTGAGACGAAATTAGGCTCAACAATGCAATCAAAATAATGGGATGCAATTACAAATTAACTCAAAAATGTACTTTTTCATAGATTTAGTCCCTTAGGCCCGAAAAAGTATAAAATAATACCGAGGAGAACTCTTTTAGTCAATGGTGACTAGAGTATTTGTTTTTCGTAAGTAGTCTATTTGGTCCAGAAAATGGTTAAACTTATACCAAAATATACATCCTTTCAAATCCATTTAGCGAGTGTGAAAGAGACAAGTTCACTCGACAATATTTTCATTTTTTAGGGATTCAGAAAAGAGATTAACATAGCCTTGATGAGAGTCCCATAAGTAGTGGTTAGAATTAGATTGAGTAGGATCAATGAGGTTTGAACGCAACATCATATAGGGACTATAAGAGACTCCCGGATCTAGAGAGTAATTTCAGCATGGGCGCCAAATGACAAAAATGTTCTAACTAGGGTACAAATGTTCAGTAGGTCTCTACCACTTAATAATGACACTTCTAGTAATAAAAATAAGGTTTTGTATCACTACTAAATGGGTTCATACCTAGGGAATATTAATCATGGCCATAAGATAATGCAAAAATGAAAAGCAGGGTGAAAACCTGCCCTATATGCCAATGATGATAAATACCTATCGAAGGAATGAATGTGTTGAAGAGTGCCAAAAATCCATGAAACCCTAGACAAAACCACTTCAAACTAGGTCTTCTAGTGCTCAATTAGTTCACTTTGTTTCAAAAATACGAAATATAGGGAAAAAAACCTATAGAAAGTGGATGATTGTTTTTTACAAATAGTAAAAAACATGACATTTACCATATCATTTGAGTTTTTTCACCCACATAGTGCATCTTAGGCCATCTTACCCACGATATTCCATCGTCGATTATGGGAGCTACGATCGACAGAATTGGAAATCGTCTGGACCAAGCAAGTACCCATGCTATCCTCTTTCATTTCGATGGTTAAATTTCTAGTTTTAGTGCCCAAATTTTGAGTATAAGAGGCCATAATTTAGAAAATAGGGTGTATGCAAGTTGCAATTCATCAGTGCGCGTACACGAACTCATGTACGTGGTAAATATAAAAAATTCTTGTGTATATGATTCCCTATATGAGACTGTGATAAGGGTAGACTGCGTACAACTTTGTGAGCAAGTTTTTTGAAGAAATTAACTCAAAAATTGGTGTTTCCTTTGCAGGACCGTGATTGAATGGATGGAAAGGGAGCATGAAGACGTTGATGAAAAAGTAGAAAGATATGTAAGGGCCCAAAATTATTTGCAGAAATGTGGGATCTATAATTTTTGGGCCAGAAAAGGGATGAGGGCCCAATTGAGGTTGCTCCAGAAACTGATAAACTATTGGGATCCAGAGACCGAGACATTCAACCTTGATGGTCAACCATTGAGGATCGAAGTGGATGATATCTACTTCATAATAGGGTTGTCTCTCTGGGGCAAGGTGGTGAATCTCAAATCTGGATGGGATGGAGGTGGGAGGACTATGGAGGAGTACATCGCCACCTACTGGATTGCAGGTACAAAGAAAGTGGGGAGCCAACTTCCTATTAGGGAGATTGAGAGATTGAGTCTGAAGATCATTTTCCTAGTACTCACACATATATCAAGATCGACCTCACTACATCAGGTGTCAAGGTTTCTCATGTTCTATGTCGTGGAGTGTTTGAGACCCATGGTTTATGACTGGTGCACCTCACTACTGGCCAATATGAAGAGCTAGTTGACATATTGCAAACTCGGTAGAATGAGGAACTTCGGGGTCACATCCATACTGTGTATTTTTCTCTTTGAAAGTGTTCCTGCTCTGAGCCTGAGAGTAGATATTACTCCACATGATATACACAATCCAACCATGTCACGATGGACCGATGTGATGCAACAACTAGGAGGTGGTAGGGTGCCAACCCCCTACAACGATGAGTTCTTCCACTGGTGGCGACGAAAGATCATTGTGATCGATCACTAACCCTATGAGGGGATAGACTATCGAGGGGACCGAGATATTCCATTTACACTAGGATTCAACTTTGGAGAGATCAATGAGTATTGATTTTATATATTTCATTTTTTTGTGTTTTTTAAATTTGATAGAGGAAAACAAAAAACACAAATATTTTTGTATGGTATCATGTATTAATGGTTATTTATTTGACGCAGACGTAGGTCCACGACAACCAGAGGAATATCCACGACATTAAGGTAGAGGCTAAGAAGATGATATGGTAGGCATGGATGCAGAGAGAGTCCTCCAAAATATGCAAGGAAACCTATCATGTTTGACACACCGGGTTCCTATGGTGCAAGTGGAGGATCTAGCAGAGGTGATGCAGACCCCATGCATGGGTGAGACTCTTCCAATGTCTCGCAAATTTCATAGTGTATTATCATGACATGCACCCAGGACCTCATGCATAGATGTCGTGTTTATATGATGTACCAAATGTATATGTATTCCAGGGCTACAAGACCCATTTTGTACTATGACACCATATCTTTGGAAATATATATAAAATATTATTTTTGTGTTCGGCTTTACTTGCATATCTTACAATGGATGTATGATTGTATGTATGAATGTATGTATGTTTTTGTTCCTTAGTTATGTGAAAAATGTCAATCTAAAATGTAATTATCATATGCATCAGATACGTGATTAAAACTTCTAGGTACATGATTGTAAGTAATAAAATCAAAATGTCGTTCTAAAAGTCATACCTGAAGGAAACATCAGAGTAGTGTAGGATCTCTGACCCGATAACTGTCATTCAATTGACATACAACTAATTGGTTATCCTGATGAACTTCTAAAGATTGAACACCAAGTGAAATGACGTCGGGCAATAGCTCTATAATGACGCTATACTCAACCACATTGTTTGTTGATGGACCTACACAAATGCCACCTGAAGACACCATTTGTCCCTCAGGTGAATAGATAAACCAAGTGGAGGAAGACATGTTCCGAGTATGATGAATGGAACATCCATGAATCCTAATAACATCAAAGATTCCATTGACATCTTCCAACCAAGGGAAAAGTCAATAAACAAGTCGTCGAATCTAAAAACAAAAAGTGAAATATATACACTAACATACATTAGTATACAAAGGCCATGCTCGAGATTGAGGGATCAAGTGTAATATCATTTATGATAGAGCCCATTTATGGGCTCATCCAACATATTCCCTTCATAATCTTCTAATTTTTAGGCTCCTTTTTCAAGGACACATCACACAATGTAAGGATTGTGCCACATTGGATTAAAATTTCATGCCCCCAACGATTCCTTATCTTGGTCATCATAGAGAAGGACCAAGTCACCCTCAACATACAACCAGGGATGGACAAAATTATCATATTGGACCTTAACATGTCTTTTATTTTCCTCAATGGTTGTAGTGGCATCTTGACACTACTCATCGAACTTCTCTAGGTGTACAAGGTGTTCTTTGAGATCGATCGTGTCAGGTAGTAACTCTATTGCCAACTTGAGAGAAGGGATTTCACATTCAATAGGAAGAATTGACTCCACCCCGTGAACTAACTGAAACAATGAGAAACTGGTGGAAGTATTTACCATGGTTTAGTATGCCCATAGTGCAGGGTAAAGCATCACATGCCAGCTAGATTTACTCTACCAAACAGTCTTTTTCCAAATGGTCTTGAGAGATTTATTCACGACCTCTACTTTTCCATTTCTTGGGGATAGTATGGCGATGAATGGTCATTTTTAAAACCCAATCTATATGATAACTCTGTCATCATTTCATTCTGGAAGTGATTTCCATGATTAGTGACAATATCCTTTGGGATTCTGAACCAAGCTATAATCTAATTGAAAACGAAAAAATTTGCATTCTCACCATCGGATTTAATGGTAGGCATGGCCTTATCCCATTTAGTGAAATAATCCATGGCCACAATAATGTGACGATTCCCCCCAGCCAAGGTTGGGTTGCAGTCTATGAAATCCACCCCCCACATAGTGAAGGGACCGATGGTAACGTCTTGGTGTAGAGGGGCAGGGTGTGAGCACATATTATGAGTGAACACCTAGCAAGGGTGACACTTCTTGATCGCTTCAACACAATATTTAAAAATCAACGACCAAAAATAACCAGCTCACAATATCTTTTGGGTTGTCGCAAGCCCACATATGTGACCACCACACACCCCACTGTGGTAGTCATTGAGAATATCTTCAGCCTCTTCGTGATTCAAACAATGATGAAAAATATTATCCAACCCTTGACGATATAATGTATCGCTGATAATAAGGTAGTTTTTTTCCTAATGGCGTATACACCGTCGGTTGTCTCTCGAAATATGTTGTGGAAGATTCAGGGTTTGAAGGTAGATTAAGCTATATCCGTACCAAGGTTCTGAAGATGAGATAATGAATATTTGTTCATCCACAGATGAATCATCATGAAAAATGTCCTCATCCTTCCTAAGGAAGTATGACATCAACTCCATAAGAACTAGTGACATCTAGGATTTCGCAGAAGCAAAATCAAGATCAAAATCCTATAGGATCACAATCCATTTATTGTACTTCACCCCTATGATACGTAATGTAATGACATATTGAAATGGATTGATATCTACAATAATGGTAGTCTTCCAGAGTAATATATAATGATGTAATCATTGAACCGCATGCACGACTGCTAAGGCTAGCTTCTCTATGTGAGAATGCTTAAGTTCAAGGCCAATTAGAGTTCGACTAAGGTAATAGATAACGTGCTCATGGAGCTCATCATCCTCCTGAACTAGAACCGTTCCAATCATCTCGTCGGACGTGGAAATATAAAGAAAAAAGTATCTACTGTAGTCTAGGGGATTTAGCAAAGGTGTCGGTACCAAGGATTTCTTTAGAGAATCAAATGATTATTGGGCTCGTTCATCCCATTTGAACAAAATTTCCTTCAAAATATGCATGAAACCCTTAGTTATACTGGCATAGTTCACTACGAAACGACAGAGGAAGTTATTCTTCCCCTGTAAATCCTGAAGTTGTCGAATATTATGCGGGGGAGGAAATAGAAGTATTGCCTCAACCTTGATAAGAACCACCGTGATCCCATGCTCGAAAACTATGAACCCCAAAAGGTGGCTAGACCTAATGCAAAATATGCATTTGTGAGGGTTCAACCAAATGATATAATAGTGGAATCTCTCAAATACAAGTCGAAGGTGAGTCAAATGATCAACCCTCTTTTGAGAGTGAGCAACAAGATCATCTAAATAGGATTCGACAATGTTATTAAGATCGTGAAATGCAAAGGTCATGGCACATTGGAAGGTCACTCTGACGTTTTTAAGACCAAAAGTCATTTTCTGATATGCAAAGGTACCCCAAGGACAAATAAATTCCATCTTGTTTTGATCCTTGGGTTTAATTTGAATTTGATTATAACTTGAAAATCCATCCATAAAATAAAAGACTTCACTTCCCGCACACTCATCAATAATATGATCAATGAAAGGAGTGGGGAAATTATCTTTAGGACAATATTTGTTCAGGTCCCTAAAATCCATACATATGCGGATGGTTCCTTTCTTCTTATCCATGGGAATGAGGTTGGACACCCATTCAGTCAAGGGAACCAGGTAGATGAAGCCATCGTTGAGTAACTTCTCCACTTCTACCTTAATAACATGGGCCTTCTTAACATTTACAACTCTAAGTCTTTGTCGAACAGGTTTAGAATTCAGAGAAGTTTTAATTCTGTGCTCGACAATAATGGGGTCGATCCTTGACATCTCTTCATATGAAAAAGAAAATACATCCCAGAATTATTTGAATAGATCGGTGTAGTTCTGAATTTCTTCAGGAGAACAATCTGCACCGATATATACATTTTAAATTTTACTATGGGTTCGAGAGATGTCGATCGTGATGGTGGGAGAAATATTCTCCATGTTTCCTTCAACATATACACCATGCGTATCTAACAGAACCATGACATAACCGACCATATTTCTCAAGGTGGACCCACACTCAACTTGTTCAATCCATTCAAGCCCAAGAGAAAATAAGATCTATGATGAAGGTAGTCCCAAGGCCTTTCCGGACCAGACATGACCTCTATGATGGCTTCATCTGAGGGTAAATTATCAGTGAGGAAGTCATGTGAAAAATATGATTGGATAACCCATATGGGCTCTAATATGGAATCCACCTCGTATGTCCACGAGGAGGGAGGATT
Organism: Picea engelmannii; assembly: GCA_009831015.1. Taxonomy (NCBI): domain Eukaryota; kingdom Viridiplantae; phylum Streptophyta; class Pinopsida; order Pinales; family Pinaceae; genus Picea; species Picea engelmannii. The sequence continues at coordinate 150,166 of ML806958.1, read as the reverse complement.
TGGGTCTGCAGTAGCTTCTAGCGTAGCTTGATATGCAATCTCTACTACGGACAGTGGCATTTCCATCTTGATGTGTGAATGACCTTCATATGAAACATCTGGAGAAGTTAGTGTCCATGGGTCATGAATACATGATGTACATAAAGGAACAGACCATAGTCATGATGAAGACTTACCGAAGATGGCATTGATGTGCGTGATTAGTGCTGAAAAATTGAAAGTTCCCATTAATGGGGAGTACATAGAAACACCAACGTTCTTAGTTTCCTGCTGATAATTATCAATAGTGGGGACAAAGGGTACTAAAGATGCAGTAGGACTAGGACGCTCAAAGGACAAATGGTCAATCGTCACTATCTTCTCTTCATGAGGAAAGAATAAAACCTGGAAAATCGATGACACATCGACTATCATAGCGTAAGTCCAATTAAGCCCCAGTCAAAGGTTGTAGTTGAGAGGCTCATCAACTACCTTGACCTCGAACTCCATGGTATTTCGGCATAACTGGACCAAGAAAGTGGGAAGAATAATATGGGGTCTAAATGAATGTCCATCAAATGCGATCAACATAGTCATGGACTAAGAAAGCGACAAAGAGCCAATGGATTTCCAAAAATATAAAGATATAATGGACGTCAAAGTTCCTTCATCGATGATAGTATGCTTGATGGTGACATTCATACCCTCCACATGGATCTGAAAGGCCATATGATAAGGAAAGTGAGGCTTGACATCCATAACATAAAACTTGATAAATTTTGAGCCACTTGGGTCTAGAGATCCTAAAGAATATAGAAATGAATTCCTCTATGTGGGACACATCTAGAGCACCTCCAAGGCCAACATTGTGCATGGTGTTTGGCCCAAATCCTCAACAATCGAGTAATTTTGGGTAGCTTTGGCATTAAGATTGTGGGTAGATTTCTTAAGGACTCCTTTTGGAATACAAGGTGGAGGATCTGGCTTATCAATATGCAAAGGTGTTTCTGGAGGAGGAGGATCTAGAACTATAGTGTAGTGAACCAAGCTAGTTCACTAGGTAAATACCCAATGTAGGTAGGACAACAAGTTATAATCCATAAAGGATAATATATTAAATAATAATGTATATGAAAATGAGATGATGAGGTACAATAAGAATGAAGGCCTTAGATACCCACGCAGGGGTTCCCTTCAATGAAGAGATGTGACCTTTCATTGGGAAGGTGTATCTTCATTAATTATTCATTAACTATTATAATGTATTTATATTTATTATTATATATTATGTTCATAACATTGCCTTCCCCTTAAAAATTATTTTTCCTCAAAGCATACTTATGGAAGACTTATCTCTTGATCCGGCTTGTAATATCATCTATGCATTCTTTATTCCTGAATTAGTGATCGTTGAGGGCTTGAAACGATAGGATCTTCTAAGTGCTGCATAGAATCGTCGAATTGTAAAGGAGTCTGCCCACGTTAGAATGATCTTTTGCACAATGGGGATTTTATGGGGTTCTTGTAGACAATTTGATGTATTTTGACTCCCTTGATAACTTCTACCTTGCACATCATTTGTAATGGAGGAAATAAGTTTTGATATATTTTTCATTTGTTTCTGTGGATACATTGATTGGTTGAAGTATTGATTTTTTTGATTAGGATGTCTATAAGGCATCCTTGCAACTTGATATTTACTTCATGTACTTGTAGATTATTCTTGATTAACACTTGGAATTGAGTCTTCTTCATAGCCTTGGATTGTTTCTACTTTGACATGTGAAGACCTCTTTATATCAACTAAATCCTTTTGATTTGTAAGGTTGACTGGGTCTATATTAATTGCTTTATCCGCCATCACATTTTTTCCATCTGAAGAGTTTTGTAGTTCCATAGGTTCAGTCATTGTCTCTTTATCTACCAATGATTCTTTGGTAGATAATGTAGAAACTTTGGAGGAATGTAGGCTTTAATCAACATCTTCCATGTACACCACTCTTGAATATGATCAGAGATGTGGGTGGCCTTATCCTGATGAAAAGCTAATAAAATTTGTATGTCAGTGTAGTATCAGTTTCGCCACATGGGTGAGAAAAAATACAACACTTACTTGCCTAGTTAAGTCATCTAAACAAGACAGAGGTTTGTGAGTTGATTAGATAACCAAATACACATGAAACAAGGAAATATAAATAAAAAGAAAAAGAAACAGATGTTAGAGAAGCTTGCAAGAAATAGAACCATGAAAACAAAACAAAAATGGCAATCATATAGCTACCAATGGATCAATGTATTGATATGCTAGCACCGTAGAGAAAGGCATGGACTTATGAATCCCCTCTTCCTCGTTTGGAGGGATCTTGAGTTCCCTAATAGAGAGATATTCTCTTCATACAATAGCAAATGAAAATGGTGAAGAAATACAATGCCAATCCTCTGAAGAGGTGAGTGGAATGGCCCTTGCTATAGTGCTTGAATGATTCAAAGAGAAAAGAGGATTCTCCAAGAAGAATTCTTGTAGCATAAAAATACCTTGAAGTTATTATTTTTCTAGCACACCCATGGGACATATTTATAGTGTCCATTCATGGAAATATATAACTGGTTCATAGTGTGAACAAGAGGCCTTTTAGGGCACTTCCTAGCCCTTGACCAGCCTCCAAGCTAGATTTTGCTCAGATCTGAGTGTCAAATCGTGTTGGGGTTCGGAATGGAAGTGGTTGAGAGTCTGACAAGATTCATAAATGCTTCATTCATGAGAAGTGCATGGATTTTCTCGTAGACAGTCGCGCATTCTGCACACAGTGCGCGCTTAAGGTCGTGTTAACCCACGCATTTTGTGCATAGTGCATGGGCTTCCTTTGGTGAATTTGCGCACTTTGATTTTTGAACCAAGTGTATAGTTTTACTCCTTTTTGATGGATTTTGGTGTTGTAGGTGTATTAATTGTTGTTGGAATTGATGTATTTATTCAACCATTATGTGTAATGTTGTGGACGATTTTTCAGTGATAACAGATGCCCCCTGATGTGTGAGGTTAGGAGCATACGTATAGCCAAAATACATCAATGTTTCTTTTGATGAGAGTGTCATTGTAAGGAAGAGTGAAGAGAGGAACTCCAAGAGAGATCCATCGGAGGGAGAGGGAAAATTGTGGGAACCAAACCTTTCTCTAGGAAGAAAAAATAAAATATGTATACAAATGAGGTGGGCATGCCCCATGCTCATGTAATGAAACCAAAATGTGGAACTATAACTGAAGGTGTATGAGAATGTAGATAGTTGCAGCGCCCTCCAGGGTGATTGATAACGACAGATGATGGTTCTTAATGGTGAACTAGCTTTGAATCGAGTAGTGGATGACGATGAGAAGTGTCGATGACTCATAGGAATTGATGGCCTATCAAATTCAGAGGTCTTTGGCTGGTATGAAAAACTACAATGGTCTCATAGTAATACCCACCTTAACATGAGAGTTTTTTTAAGTCGAATGTTATGGGGTTCAACATAATAAAAAATAAATGATGACTCTCTCCATTCTGTCTAAGACTCCTCATTGGAAAAGGTAATGAGAGTCAAGATGTTGCCACCCTTCTGGAAATTGTTTTGATGTCGATAGGAAGGGAGACACGACGTCAATAAGGATAGGGATTCTTGAAATTCACTGAGTAATAGGTGATATCAGGTATTGATGGGTAACATGGATGAATTCAATATGCCGTGGGACTCAAGACTACCCTTGGTTGGGGTGTAGAGGGGTGATTGGCAACAACCGTAAAACTAGATCTAGTGTTAGGGGGATGACTAGATGTGGGGTTAAACTGTTCCAAAGGATAACAAAGTGGGAAAACTTAGAGATAGTGGGTACATGGATTTGGGATACTCGGGGTTTTTTAATGATGTCGATATAAAAAAGGGGTGGATGCCCCAACTAAGGGTGACATGGGTTTCTTTACTAGGGAAAAGAAGGTCATCAAGGATGATGACTAAAAAGATATGTATATGCTAGAAACAAGGGCTTTATACAATTCCCAAAGAAATAAAGAATAATTTGGGTTGAGTATACAGATATAGAAACGAGCGCCCCAGTGAAATATGGCTTGGCCTATTAGAGCTCAAGTTTGTGAAAGAGAATTGGTGGAGGGTGAGGGCCCCATGGATGGGTTTATGTATTAGGTAAATGGATGGAGGACAATATGTAGATGGGAAAAATTATGGTGGATGAGATGGAGGGCTAGTGGAACTGTGGGGGTGCAGTGAATAGAACCAAGTGTAGGATGATATGACTCGGGGATTCCATTGGGAAGGTTAGAAATATGATAAGAAAAAGTATGGGGTTCATTCTTGGAAATGCAAAGTACTATCAGGACTCCCAATCCTAAGGGGTGAAATCAACATGAGTGTCAAGTTTCCAAGGGAAACTATGAATGGGACAACTCATGTGGGGGAGAGTGTTATCAGTTGACAGTACCAAAATGTGGAAGAGGTAAAGATACTGCAGAGCCAAATGTAGGAACCCTAAAGGCAAATGTCAGAGGGTGTGACTGGGATATGCAATTATTTGCAGAGGGAGTAATTACATGCCAATGTCGAACATATACCTAAAGGGGTTGTAAGCTTGTTGAGAAAGTACCTGCACATAAACCAAATACCCGACATGAAAAATATCTGATGATAAAGAACAAATAACAACTATTTGATAAAACTGATAGTAAGCATACATACTTGAACGTGGCATGAGAAAAATTCTCCTCCGAGGAAATGTGTAGATGGTTGGATTAGGATCTTGTGGTTGAGAATGGATCAAAACATAGAGGCTCTGGGCTCCTGTAACAAAATGTGGAATTTGGGAAAAAGGGCCTATATATGGATGGTGGGCCCATAATTCCACCTCGTTTGTACCTGACACTATTGTTGATATGGCGAGAGAGATGTGAGGTGGTTTGGAGATTACAGGAGCATGGGGCTACTGATTCAGGAGTTTCTAGAGACAGGTTAGTAACCTTATCGTCCTGTATTTTTTGAATTGGATGGATGTTAGGTAGGGGTTGTACGGAGGGTCGTATGGGGATTTTTAAGGGTGGGTTCCCACTAGTGCACAGGAAAATGGGGCATACCCGCGCATGTGTGTGCAGATAGAGCTCAGTTTCCCATACATTATGTGCAGGTTTTCCCCAAACAAGTGCACATTCATGAATGTGCGACTGTGATAGAAAACCCTATGCATAATGTGCAGATGTATAGGTAACAACCATGCATATGAGCGCGTGGGGTGACCAGACAGGCGTGCATTGGATGCGCGCCTGTTTTAAGGACAATTGTGCACCCATGCATGGATGTGGGTGTGACAAATTCACATTAGTGTGTAGTTGTTTGATAAATAGTTGCACATAGATGCGGAATTGTATGGGGGAAAGCCACACACTGTGTGCAGGCTAAGGGGGTATTTTTTTATGTTTATGGTTTTCGATGGATGATGTGGTTGATCAGGTGTTCTAATTGCTACTAGAATTGATGTTTTTCTTCAACCATTGTGTGTAATGCTGTGGATTATTTTTCGGTGATAAAAACCAAATTCGTAACGAACCAAAAATTGGAAGTGGTTGAGAAAAACCAGGACCATATGTGTTGATACTCAGAGGGGGGTGAATCAGTATAAAGTATAATTTAAAACCTTTTTCAACTTATACTTAAACCATTCAATTATATCCAATGATAAATGAACAATAGTATAAGAGTTACACCAATACACCACAATACACCATGCACAATATATGAGAAATAATCAATAGTTATTGTTCAAGGGAAGTAATGACTTCCAAAGGTAGCTACAGCTTCCAAATGTAAAGGGACGGATAAACCTCCAAGAGGAAGATACAATCCTCCAATATCAAGAGAGGGTTTAACTCTCCATCCTTGACCCTTCCTTCCACCCAAGAATATATGAGAGATAATAAAACTTTACATTAAATCATCACCATCAACCAACCATCACATAGAACCTGATAATGCTTCATGATAATTCTTCAAATTCTGCAATTCTTCAATTCTTGGAATACTATGATCCTGTAGATAATATTACTCAATTTATTTTCTAAAACTTCTCCAATTTTAACTCCTTGAATCCTCCCCAAAAGGAAGTTATAGCAAAAATGGTAGACCTTATTCAATTCTGGTTTATTCAGGAGACCAAACTTGTACAAAATGCCCCACACTCAATATTTAACATCAGATTCTGAAACTCGCACACAAGAAAAGAAAGTCTGTACTATTTCCAATAAAATTGGTTCCACATCATTTGGATTCTCTATGAAGAAGTTATGATTGTTTTACCGGGAACACATGTTTAATGACTAGCTTCAGGACTGGTCAAAAACCCTATCTTCCACAGAGCGTATCTCCATAATTATAGCAAATCAAGAGATGAAAATTTTACCAAAGGTAACTTGACATGTCTTCTAAATACCATATCAATTTAACCATTTGAATCGTTCTAGAAAAAAAAATTATAGCGAAAATGGTAAGATGACCTGAAAATAACATACCTTAGAACACATCACCAAAAGACTTCATCCTCCCTTGAAATACAGCCTTCTTTACTTCTGATTTCCTCTTAAATTCGACTTGTGTGTCAAATGAATGTATAATGATATTTATTTATACCATTTATGTCACTTACGTTTAACATTAGGGTCGACCTGAAACTTTCTTAGTTTGTAATTATTTTTTTTAATTATCTTCAGGGCCTACATGTACTTCCTTCTTCAATTCACTTTGTCATCTTCAAAAATTCATTTCTCCTCAACCATGAGGATCCATGTGACGTGCCACATGCCACCAGAAACAACATGATGTATACTATCCATTCATTGGTCTTTATCTACATGTTCATTTTCCCTCATGTCCAAATACCTTCATCAATCTTGCGGTCCAAAACCCATGACTAAGGTTGACATCAATGACAATAACCAATCTTCCAACAATCTCCCCCTTTGTCATTGATGGCAACACTCATGCTCCCCCTATAATTATGATCCCAATTTCTATCCCCCTTTGACATCAATGGAAAAGGGTAGGGCTTCTCCCCCTGAGTTTAATGGCAAATGGTAACCTTATTATTTGGGGTTGCTCCCCCTGAACATGTGGCACTAAATAATACTTCATCCTTATTTTTGGTCTTTGGGACTTTTTTTCCTTGGAATCATTTTGTGTGGCTTTTGTCTTCTCTCTCTTCTTCATGTCTAGGATGTATATGTTGTTCGGGCTTCTTGTTGCAGTTACAACCAATCTTCCTGAGTTATTTTCTCTGATTTTACATTTTCGGGAGTCAAACGTAAGAGTGTATCCTTGATCACACATTTTACTAACACTCGATAGATTATGCTTCAAGTCTTCAACCAATAGGACATTCTTTGCTTTTACATTTTTTCTTCCAAGTTCTACTACACCTTCTCCAAGTATTTTGGCAGATGAGTCATCTCCAAATGCAACATTTCCACCCTTTCTCTTCAAGCTGATGAATTTGTCTTGATCCCCGGTCATGTGTGAAGAACATCCACTGTCTATATACCATTCATCTTCTTCTTTACATTCTTCAGTGGTTAATGTTATTTGAAAATCTTCATTGTTTGGAATATCTTTCCTTCTCCATATTGTGGTTGGCATAGAGACATCTTCATTCATATATATGCAATCTCATGCTTTGTGTCCAAGATAATTACATTTGTAGCATACAGTATTTTTTTCCATCAATGGGGAAAATGAATTATAACTTTTGTTGACCAATCCACGATTATTTCTGTATCTTCTATTTTCACCATTCATGTTTCATGTGTATTTGTTCCTTTCATTGATTCTGCAATTAATTGCCTTATATCCAAAAATTTTGCAAGTATAACAATGACCAAGAAAGAAATTTTGATACCTTGGAGCAAGTGGCCTTATTTTTTATGTAGTCCATCTGGTCTCATGATCTACTCTTCTGTAGTTTCCTTCATACTGATTGCTTCTTTGATTCCTGAAGGTAGGAGGTCTTCTTGGATATTCATTTCTTTTGTAATCATTCCTTCTTTCTGGTATCCTGGTCCACTTCTCATCAACTGTCTGTGTAGATATTTCTTCAACCTTCTTGTTGGTATTTTCATATTCTTTGTATGAAGTTTGACCCATCCATACAAGATTTGTTAAGTCTTTTGGCACTTGAGAGTTTCTTAAGCTCTTCCTCAATGAGACAACTTCTTGTTCAAGTTTCTCACAATCTTCTTCTTTCTTCATCATTTGGACCTTCTTTACTTCTCCTATTATTCTTGCTTCTTCGAGTAGAGTTTTCAAGGAAATGGTTTCTTCTCTTAGTTTCTGAAAGTCTTCTAATTGTTTCTTTAAGATTACAACTATCTTTTCATAACTACCCAATTCACTTCTTAGTTTTCTACGTGTGTCTTTGAGCTTGCTATTTTCAATCTCAACATGCTTCAATTTTTTAAGATTGTCATCTTCTTGTTGAATCATTTCTACTTCATGATTTTCTTCTTCTTCATTGTCATCTCTTTCAATCCTTGGATGAGGACATTCAAATTCAACATGTCCTACTCCTTCAAAATTAAAGCAAAAGAACTGACCTCTGTTTTCTTCATTGAAATCTGAGATGTTGAAATTTGCTTCAACTTATTTTTCTTCTTCTTCTTCTTACCTTGCATAAAGGTCTTGTGGCTTGTCCCAAATCTCTTTTGCTGACACGCATGATCCCATATTAGATTTCACTGAATTTGTCAATCCATTCAGGATGGTATCTATTGCCAATTTGTTATTCCTTTTTGCTTCCTTCTGAGCTTCAGTGTTTGGTTTCTTTAAAGGATTGTTCTTGAAGCAACTGAGAACCAAACATATGCCCCAAGATATTTCAAGTAAGTTTTCATTCTATTACTCTAGTATTCAAAATTGCTCCTATCAAATGGTGGAATCCCATTTGGAATGTTGTCTTCCATTTATTCTTAGAATCTTCCTTCCAGTGGTTAAACTTTACTGAAGGTAACCTACTCTGATACCAATTGTTGATACTGAGTGGGGGGTGCATCAGTATCAAGTACAATTTAAAACCTTTTTCAACTTATACTTAAACCATTCAATTATATCCAATGACAAATGAACAATAGTATAAGAGTTACACCAATACACCACAATACACCATGCACAATATATGAGAAATAATAAATAATTATTGTTCAAGGGAAGTAATGAATTCCAAAGGTAGCTACGGCTTCCAAATGTAAAGGGAGGGATAAACCTCCAAGGGGAAGATACAATCCTCCAATATCAAGAGAGGTTTTAACTCTCAATCCTTTCCCCTTCCTTCCACCCAAGAATATATGAGAGATAATAAAACTTTACATTAAATCATCACCATCAACCAACCATCACATAGAACCTGATAATGCTTCATGATAATTCTTCAATTCTTGGAATACTCTGATCCTATAGATAATATTACTCAATGTATTTTCTAAAACTTCTCCAAGTTTCACTCCTTGAATCCTCCCCAAAAGGAAGTTATAGAAAGAATGGTAGACATTATTCAATTCTGGTTTATTCAGGAGACCGAACTTGTACAGAATTCCTCACACTCAATATTTAACATCAGATTCTGAAACTCACACACAAGAAACTACCATCTGTAATATTTCCAATCAAATTGGTCCCACATAATTTGGATTCTCTATGAATAAGTTATGACTATTTTACCAGGAACACATGTTTAATGACTAGCTTCAGGACAGGTCAAAAACCCTATCTTCCACAGAGTGTATCTCCATAATTATAGTGAATCAAGAGATTAAAATTTTACCAATGGTACCTTGACATGTATTCTCAATACCATATCAATTTCACCATCTGAATCGTTCTAGAAAAAAAGTTATAGCGAAAATGATAAGATGACCTGAAAATAACATACCTTAGAACACATCACCAAAAGACTTCATCCTCCCTTGAAATACAGCCTTCTTTACTTCTGATTTCCTCTGAAATTCGACTTGTGTGTCAAATGAATGTATAATGATATTTATTTATACCATTTATGTCACATTCGTTTAACATTAGATCCGACCTGACACTTTCTTATTTTGTAATTCTTTTCTTTAATTATCTTCAGGGCATACATGTACTTCCTTCTTCAATTCCCTTTGTCATCTTCAAAAATTCATTTCTCCTCAACCATGAGGATCCACGTGACGTGCCACATACCACCAAAAACAACATGATGTATACTATCCATCCATGGTTCTTTTCTCTACATGTTCATTTTCCTTCATGTCCAAATACCTTCATCAATCTTGCGGTCCAAAACCCATGACTATGGTTGACATCAATGACAACAACCAATCTTCCAAAAATCTGATTGAAAGTTCCATAAGTTACCCCAAGTAGCTTGAAGTACCACTTTGCAACAACCCCCATAAGGGTGTGTTGAAATAGTCTCAAATGAATGGAATCATCATTTAGGGAGTTACACAAGCACCATAGTTGAAAGGTAGTAATGTGATCACCTGGGTCCTCACCAGTATTTCCCTCAAACTTTGGAATGTCAAAGGGAAGATTGGTAGGGATGGGGGGCCAATATGGATCACGATGCATTGGTTCGTTCATTAATTTTGACAAATCTTCTAGATTCAAGGTGGCTAGAAAAGGGATCCCAAGGTTGCGATGTCGGAGCCCATTCTCCCGGGAAAGATAGGGTTTGAGAAATTGTGGGTCAACCAGGGTTATAGTATGCACCATGGCCCTAAATGGTAGGATAATATTCTCCTCCCTGTTGATTCATGAAAGGTTGTAAGGGTAGCATACCTATGGAAGCCACTTGTGAAGAGAAAGTGAAATGATAAGGATTATATATGTTTCCCCCAGACAAAGGAACTTCATGCTGGGGGTTTCCCATACCATAAAATTGACTCCCCCCTAATGAAATACTAGAGGTTAAATGAAGATTCACCACAATAAAAATGTGTGTAGGAATAGATGTGGAGGAAGAGGGAATGAGGGACATAATATAGGCAGTAAACTAACTACCCATTTGAGCACTCCATCCTAGAGAATTTAATCTAGGATTAGGCCCAAAGGAAGGAGGGTTCCAACCTCCTACCATAGTAGTCGCTTGAGGGATATAACCCCCACCAAACGAGAAAGGAACATAAGGAGGCGTCGTGCCCCTAGACCCAAAACTAGGATTCATATTAGCCGTCAAAATGGAGAATGAGAAGTGTGATGTCATGTTAGGAATACCAAAAGAGAAAGGATTAGAGGCTCCAGATATTGACTGAGTGTTATAATCCAGTGAAACACTTGGGAACAAACAAGGATTCGTTCTCATGGGCTAAGAAGAGACCATGGGTTGGGAAGTATTAATTAAAGGATTTTCTAGAATCCAAGCCATCAATGATGCAAGAGTTGAGGGGAATCCAATAAATATAGTGGAGGCTAGAGTCAAATGGGTTTCCAACACATTCATATCTGACTTAGTACTCATGGTAGTACGATTGTGAGTCTGAGAGGTGGAGATATATGTACCATGCTTATTAACTCTACGCCTTTTAGGAGGTGTCTTTGGTAAAGGATCTAATCATGGTGGTATATTCAAAATATGAAGAGACCAGTAGGGAGGCTTGTCTTTCTCTATGATGATTAAGAAATAGTGACGAAATGTAAAATCCTAAGGCCAACTAATAATCAAAGTGCACACGCCTAAATAAAGCTAAAATCCAATGCACACAAACAAGATATAATGGCTGAAAGGGACCTCCCAAACTAAAGTATGTATGCCTCACCCATGAGGGGCTTAAGACTCCAAAACAATAGGGTGGCGGTGTCATAATCAGTTATAAGGACCCTCATAGGCTTCACAGCGTAGTCAGTCAGATTCCTCCAGAGAAAAAATCCTTCATAAAGTCGGTATGATGTCCGATCCTTATCTAACTTATGGTACATGTAGAATAACCCTTGCAAGTAACATATGTGGATACCTAGATCAAGAACTAATGTAATGACAGTATAACCAATGCTCAGGTGAGTAGTCACAAGTTCTTTCCACTGTATGTGCACGGTAGAAAATCCCAAAATCTAGAAAGCACTGCCTCTCAAGGAGGTAAAGGCACTAGAAAAACCCCTAGATATGAATAGAACCCTAGAAATATCTCTTACGCTAGGAAGGTATTAGAGGGATATCTCTGCAACCAACTTTTCATGACCTTGTGATTAACTTCAGTGTGATTGGAGCCTCTTGAGGACACCATATACACAATGGGTTTCACCACTCCCTAGTCAGACACATACATTGAGTTTTATATCCTTGGAGAAGTTTACTCACAAAATCTTATTCCAAGGCCCTAGGTCCTACACTTGTTTGGGTACCCTAAAAATGAAAATCGTTTCTAATTAATTTTAATTATTCGACGTTAATTTTAATGGCTTTTTCTTACTCAAGAGGTGTGATCATGAAACTGATGGTATGATGACTTAGCATAAAAGAAGGAAATATAAAAACAATGTTAATGACTAGTCTTGATTTTTAAAGATATGGTATGCTTCTAAATGTTTTTATACAAAACCAATCTCTATAGTCTCAATGAAGTGCAGTCTTTCCTAACATGCCAAAACTAAAGTAATGCATCCAAAAGTGCGAAAGCTCTAGATACAATTCAAAAAGAAAAATATTTTTGTATTATCAATATTATGGAATGAAAATGCAAGGAATGAATAAACAACCTCCAAGTAGACCCTACTACAAGCACAAAGAGACAATCCAAGCAAGACACTAATATCCAACTACCCAGACCAGAATGCAAGGGCAACGAAACGAGAAAAATGACACGAAACAAGGTTTCCTGAAATATTCACCAATAAAGAAACTTCCTATCACTCTGTAGGCACCCAACAGTCAATACAGGGATCCAAGAAGTCTCTGCAACTGACAAAACTCACCCAGAAAACACCAAACTCAGCCAAACAAAATCAGAAAATGGTGTACGTGACTGAATATTTGTGAAATATAGTTGGACGAGAAAAGAGTATTTCTATTAATGTAATCAATCAACAGAAGTACATAGGTGACAAAATTATGTAACAACACATATGACAATTGAGAAACCAAGTCCCTCCAGCTGGGCCTTCACCACTTCAATCCTCCACAAAGGCAATCTCACAAGTAGTAGGAGACAATGAGGTTCTCCATCTCAAGATATGAAGATCCTGGGGGCTGAATACAAAGAGTTCATACTTTCAAGGAAAAAGGGATGCAAACTTGATATGAAGTGAAATTTATGCATAATGTATTTTCTCTCAATGATGTGTGTGTTCAAAGGCTTATATATGGCTCAATTTATAGCTTCCAAATGGAATTGAAGGGTCAGGCCGAAGCATTTTCAGTATATGGAAGGTCAAGGATCATGGATCTCCTAACATGGCATGGAAGGCCATCAAAGAAATATGCATGAAGTGTGGAAAAAAATTCTATAATATTTGTAGAGAGTTGGCCAATTGATACAACTTCTCTTTAGGGTAAAATACTAAATGTCCTTAGGATATCAGATAAGGGATAATGATACAAGATAAGGACATTATTTCCTTCATGTAATGTAGAACACACTCTCCTGACATCTATAGCCAATATGGATGATATCTCTCTCATTTGTGGAGAGACTAAGTAGGTGGGTCATATTCTATGACCTTTGGCATCATGAGTAAATCACCTTTAATAGACAAGTTACTTGTAGATTGGTTTCTTCTGATCATCTAGATTTATCTTATAAGAGCTCAACACGTGCTTATGGAGACAGTTGATGGGGTAAGGTGATTCTCTACACCCTGTGTGATGTGCCAGGATTTGTGGCTTGTGTGGGTGTGTGTGGGAAATGATCAATGTCCTCTATCAACTACAAATAAGGGTATGATGATGGGTGAAAGGACCCAGATGTGAGGCCAAATATCTTGTTATGTGTCGTATTATTTCTAACTGATTTGATGTCACCACTGTATCTTTCACCCACTTGAAATATTCTTCCTCATTCCTTTTACGAACACACATCACCTTCCCAATGGCTTGATTCTTTTGAAATTTTGGGTGAAGGTGTGAAATTTTGAGTGAAGTCATGTTGACATAATCATGGTCCCATGGACACATGGAAACTTCATACTAGTCCATGTCAATGTTGAGTTGGCTATAGGATTAGTCTACATGTAGTTGATTTTGATATGGTGACCAAAATCCCCAATGGGCCCTCTCTATACAGGTGGCGATCTCTAACTATCTTCGACGAGAGCCTCGTCGGCATGCCAAGTTGTCTCTAATTTTCTCAAGTGTCCTAGCTGCTACATAGGTTCCATTTGTCGTTGAATGGGCAGACAGGTGTTCGCTGAGTGGGAGATAAGGTGGTTAGGAACAACTGGAATACCATTGTTGCAAGCCAAGGGGAGTGGTTTTACTCTATGTTCTCTTTCTAGGAGACACCATTCACTTCTCAACACATGGCTCCTAAAATCGTCACCGCGCCCCATATGTTTGTTATCTCTTGTGAAACCTTTCGATGTGACATTGATCATTCGTCATAGATCAGGATCACTTGCAACTATTGGATGATCGGTCCTGCATCTTTATTGGCGCTTGATTCTTAGGCTATGGTATTATGATGTATCATTTGTATGAAAAGAGATTAAGCCTTCAAGGGATAAATTATCCCTGTTTTAGCTCTCGATAAGCATCCATGCGCTTAAATATTATCCTTGGGCCTTCAATCTCTATTTCATCTAATCTCATGCTTATAATTTTTATCAGTCTGTCTAATGGAGCTAGGGTCCAATATAGTACTAACATATATCTCGAGCCTACTAAAGGTCGAAAGGAGGTCAAAACAGTGATTGATTGAATGGTCTAATAATATCCAACTGGAATACCAACTGAAGTTTGACATCAGGTTAATCTACTGAAGGATGAATGGTTTGTAGTTGAATGAATTTCAACCTGACAATCGACTATAATAAAATCCCGAGATTCATGGGATAACGACCAATCATTTGCGTGGATATGTAACTATTTTTTGGGTGCCACGAATTATGGTTTTTCTTACTTTAAATCCTATAAATATGGCATCATGTAATAGTGTTGTTAGCACTGAGAGTCACCCTCAGACTGCTAGAGGATAAGCCCAATACCCATTTGATTTAAATGATTAAAACAAGTTATACTTGGTGGATCAACAAGAGAAGAGTAAAAGGGAGGGCATCAGACTGCTTGCGAATACATTCTATTGGGCATGGAGTCAAAACATTATGCAGATCACAGGAAATGAGGCTGCCTACCAACCAAAAGGATTATGCAAAGATGGGTAGAAGAATAGAATCTAAACAAAAAGAAGAATATCCACATAACAGAGATCATTTATGTCAGATATATTAAAGAGTGTTTGAACAATAATCAATGATTAACATGCAATTACCACAAATACTTTGCAGCTCATGAATCCATTAACCAAAAGCAAATTTTGATCTTCAAAATCTGTAAATATTACTCAAGCAAGATGATAAGAAAGAATGGAAACAAGACAAAAATAGTTTGGTATCACAACTCTCATGAATATCTAATGGAAGAAATGCCTACAACACATGCCCTCAGGCTTATAAATGATCTAATCAACTGCTCTTCTATGTCTCTCCTCTCTTGGATTATGAATCCAACCCTTTTCTCATAAAAAAACATTTCATTTATAGTGAATAATCTCTATCTACCCTAAGGAGGTCAAAACCAAGGAGTTACATAGGATCCTCCTCCGTTTAGGAGTCTTGTTACAAAATATTCCAATAAAAGCCTAACAAATTCCTATTTTTGGGGGATTTTGTCTATAATGATAAATTCCTTTTGAAATAGGTCATTTGATTGATCTGGATATGGAACACATGTCCCTCATGTCCAATTAACTCCTAGGAGACCATTCAAAATTTCCTTTATAGGTGGAAACCTCCAAACAAGGTGAATATCCAACAACTATGCAAAACAGAGAGTTTGTAACACATTGATGTTTTAATTATATCTCTCGAATTCCAAATTGGGTCAGGCTGAAATTTGGTCAACAAGTCAATGCCATTATCATTCTCCTCCACAAAATATTTCAGAAAAACCCACATCACCGTTTTGGAGTTATGATCAAATATTTAGAAGCATCTGTTATAGGAAATGAGTTTGTAGCGCCCCTGTCTATCGGTTCGCAATGCCAATTTCAAAAATTTTACCAAACCATGTCCTCAGCCTTTCAAAATGGTATGAAAAAATTCATAGAGTACATGGTATCTTTGAGGCTGTTGTGGATGTTGATAAGTCCGAACGTGAGTTCCTGCAACCTATCCAAGATACAACCCTCTCTTTCCTTCAGTTCACAACCCTTGTACAAGTTCATAGTGCTTATGTTTGTGAGTTCACAATGCCAATTTCAAAATGGATCATGCACTTGAAGGAAGTTTTTATAAAATTTGGTGACATGATCCCTGAAAATGGCTAAAAAGCAGGCCATGATAACCATAAAATATTTTTTTGAAAAGATCCTTTAAAGAAATGATTAGAGATGAAAGCAAAATGTACTTGGAGTACATTGCAAACTCTCCTAGTAAGTTGGCAGCACACAAAATTAACTTGAGTTGACCCTTATGTGGATGGATAGCAACAAAAGGAATCTCATGTATAGGATGGAGGTGTGACATGTCAAAATCATGATGAAGAAAAAAAAGATTGTGACTTGTAAGGTTTTAGATATTGACATGAAAATCATCATATGACTCAAACATTAGGCTTAGGCTAACATAACCCTATTCCTTTTGGAACCGACAGTAACCATATGAACACAACCTAATAACTTCAAAACCTATGTTCCATGAACCCTATGACTCAAAAAATCAAAACAAAGAAGACTTGTCGACCCATACAACCTTATGTGTTAACATTTGTCTCCACAAGGGATGACATGCTCCCTGTGAGCTGCCAAGAACATGCAGTTCCAGTGCCTTATCCATTGGTCGATTCATCTATGCAACCAACCTCAGTAACACTGCCAAAATCTGCCACTTATTCAAGCAAACTAATAAAGCTGCTGCAAACTGACTTCATAATGAAAATCTGATCATACTATGCAATTTTAAGAAAATAAAATGGTTGGGAAGTGAGCTTATTACCTACGCTACCCTACTCTAACCAGATCTCCAATTTTATCAAGTAAATGCAAATTTCCATAACAACCATTCATGTAACTTCATGATTGAAATAATCCCATCTATACCACTGATTAATAGATAATAACAGAAATATAACAACAATGATAGAAACTCCTTCAGAGAATCATACTCACCGACAAGTGTCAGTGAAATGATGAAATCTAAAATCTTCATAGAATTTGAAAGCTATGACTCCACTAAAGTTGCTACTGGATCCTCAAAACCAACATCACAATCATGTTGATTCAAAAAAGATGATCGCCAATGTATACATTCCCCTTTGCTGGAAAATAGATGGCCTTCTTGTTCTTTCGAGAGAAGCTCTTGATCATCAAGAGTGACAGTTTCCTCTTCAGAATAATGATCACATGATAATTGTATAGTAGGAGCTAAACAATTATGATTATGATCAGCTAAAAATATGTAGTTACGTATACAATCATCCTTTACTGCATGCTTAAACTGATTTGAAAAATGAACACCAGTATGATCTATATCTCGATCCATAGAAAAATATGAAAAAACTGACAAATGTTGTCCCAAATATGAATCATATTTACACTCTCCTTGTTGTTCATGTGCATGAATATCTTCAAGGTAAGCCTGATCTCTAATCCTTTTGCAAGCTCGAATGTTCTCCTCAATTTCTTCAGCATCCTCAAACAAGCGTCTTAATGATGAATATTTCCTTTCTCTCAGGAGAAGGAAAAGATATGGATACTGACATGTTATGTAGTAAACCATAGCTGCAATCCCAGAAGGTCGGATCTCCAATGGCATGCTATGATAAAATCTGTAAAATCTCTTGTTGAATACAACCAAAGATTCATCTTCTTTTCTCCTCAAAACATGAAAATCAACCAAGTATTGATCAAAGGACTTATTCTCACCCCAATACTTTGAAAATGCATAATATAACTCAGTCCAAGAACTAATGGAATCAACTCCCAAACCCTTAAACCACAAAGAAACATTCCCAAACAAGGATTTGGAAAATAACCTCATGGTAACATTTTCATGTACTATCTCAAACTAATTGACAAAGTTCTCAAAATATCTCAAATGATTCTTGGCGGTGATATGATCTTCTCCAGAAAAATGAGGAAGATACTCAAATAAGTTAAGAGAATAAGGATGAATATGAGATGGAAGCCTTAAAGGTTTAAAATTTTTCTCTTTGCTTCTAGTTTGAACAGTAGTGGGATGAAAACGAGGTTTAACAAGCTGATTGCAAGTTATAATAAAGACTTTAGAAGGTAAATAAGCCTCATGGTTCCCATGACTATAAGGTTGCTCAATTTCAAGAGGGATTGAGATATGAACTTCATCTTTCTCAATAGGCTGAGATGAGGAGACATGATCAACATATACAACACAGGTAGAATGGATACCTTCTTCTTCCAAAGAGGGATATACAAATGAATGTTGTTAATCATCAGAGTAAACAAAGCAAAGGATAATCCTTTTTATATGTAAAGGGAAAGACATGAATGAACTGATGAAGAAGAAAAAAAGTTCACAGAGAAGACTAATGAGTTGATACATGGTTTTTTCCTTCCATATTTTCATCTTTCTGTCAACAGGATCCTTCCTCCAGTGGAGTCTTTGATTGTGGATTCGTCAGGTAAATGATTACAATCAATTTATATGTCCCTCTCTTGTCCACCATCAAGAGTTGGATCTATGTCATTCTCCCAGGGAATCTTACTTCACATTTTTCTCCCCGACAATGATGCCAAAAATGTTCGCGCTGAGAGTCACCCTCATACTACTAAAGGATAATCCCAATATCCATTTGATTGAAATGATTAAAACAGGTTATACTTGGTGGATCAACAAGAGATGAGTAAAAGGGAGGGCATCAGACTGCTTGCAAATACATTCTATTGGGCATGGAGTCATAACATTTTGAGGATCACATGCAATGAGATTGCCTACCAACCAAAAGCATTATGCAAATATGGGTAGAAGAATAGAAGCTAAAAAAAAAAAAGAATATCCACATAACAAAGATCCTTTATGTAAGATAGATTAAAAAGTGCTTGAACAATAATCAATGATTAACATGCAACTACCACAAATCCTTTGTAGCTCATGAATCCATTAACCAAAGGCAACTTTTGATCTTCAAAATCTATAAATATCACTCAAGAAAGATGATAATAAATAATGGAAACACGATAAAAACAGTCTGGTATCGCAACTCTCATGAATCTCTAATGGTAGAAATGCCTACAACACATGCCCTCGGGCTTACAAATGAGCAACTCAACTGCTCCTCTATCTCTCTCCTCTCTTGGATAATGAATCCAACCTTTTTCTCATCAAAAACCCTTTAATTTATATTGAATAATCTATATCTACCCTAAGAAGGTAGAAACCAAGGAGTTACATAGGATCCTCCTCCGTTTAGGAGTCTTCTTACAAAAGATTCCAACAAAAGCCTAACAAATTCTTATTTTTTTGGGATTTTGTCTATAATGATAAATGCCTTTTGAAATAGGTCATTCTGATTGATATGGAGATGGAATGCATGTCTCTTATGTAAAACTAACTCCTAGGAGACCATTTGAACCTTCCTTGACATGTGGAAACCTCCAAACAAGGCGAATATCCAACAACTATACAAAACAGAGAGTTTGCAGCGCCAATTTGCAGCGCATTGGTGTTCTAATTATTTCTCTCGAATACCAAATTGGGCCAGGCTAAAATTTGGTCAGAAAGTCAATTCCATTATCATTATCCTCCAAAAATAATTTCATAAAAACCCACATCACCGTCTTGGATTTATGATCAAATATTTATAAGCAGCTGCTACAGGAAATGAGTTCGCGGCACCCCTGTTTGTTGGTTTACAGCACCAATTTAAATAATTTTACCAAACCCCTTCCTCATCCTTTCAAAATGGTATGAAAAAATTCATAGAGTACATGGTATATCTGAGGCTGTTGTTGATGTTGATAAGTCCAAATGTGATTGTTTTCAACCCATACAAGCTACAACCCTCTCTTTCCTCCAGTTCGCAACTCTTGTACCAGTTCACAACGCTTTTGTTTGTGAATTTGAAGCACCAATTTCAAAATGGATCATGCACTTCAAGGAAGTTGTTAGAAAATTTGGTAACATAATCCCTGAAAATGGTTAAAAATAAGGCCCTAATAACCATAAAATATTTTTTTGAAAAGATCCTTTAAAGAAATGATTAGAGATGAAAGCAAAATGTACTTGGAGTACGCTGCAAACTCTCCTAGTGAGTTGGCATCACACAAAATTAACTTGAGTTGACCCTTGTGCGGATGGATAGTGACAAAAGGAATATCAGGTATAGGCTGGAGGTGTGACATGTTAGAATCATGATGAAGAAAAACAAGAGTGTGACTTGTAAGGGTTTAGATCTTGACATGAAAATCATCATATGACTCAAACTTTATTCTTAGGCTAAATATAGCCCTATTCCTTTTGGAACCAAATGTAACCATATGAACACAACCTAATAACTTCAAAACCTATGTTCCATGAACCCTATGACTCAAAAAATCAAAACAAATAAGAGTTGTTGACCCATACAACTTTATGTGTTAACAAGAGTCAAAGGTGATTAAAACCCTTAGATTGGGAGGTATGTAATGGTCATGTATATGTAAGTTGAATTGGTTGTAGAGTTTTTCTTTCATTCAAGAAAGAAAGTAGGATGACAATTATGTATTAGGTGTGGACCAAGGTTATTCATGTAACTCTTTATTCATTATATGAATAAGAAAATAAAGAGTGGGAGTCACTCAAGGAGTGTCAATTTTTTCGATTAAGGTTTTCAGGGTAAATCTCTATGTATTATGTGTGTTTTCCATTGACTATTCATTTGGTTTAATTATGTCTTATATCTCCTATTTGGTTTAGTGTTTCCAACAAATAATTGGTTATGGAAAAATAACCATCCACTTGGTGAGGTTGTACAATTATCTATTACGTTAAACTTGACTCGGTGAAAGAGTCAAAATTGTTAGGTCAACAATTGTGGTTTTGAGCGCATGGTTTTGGTAGCCCGTGGTTATAGAGCCCATGGATTACATGTAATGAATTATTTTAAAAGGATGGTGATAATCCATTGTAATGTGTCATGATTTGAGTGGTGAAGTCTCACTTGGTTGGGGCCAGGAGGTTGGTCAGCTTGGACAAGTTTGGTCAATGGAAATAATAGATCTATTTTTGGTTGGTTTTTCCAGTAAGGCTTTCAAGATAAATCTTGTGTGATTTATGTGTGCATGTTGCTATGTTATTTTTATTCTTATCTATCTCGAATTTTAGTTTCCTAACAATTGGTATCAAAGCAATGGTCGGCGATGATGAAAAGAAATACACATATAATGGAGTACATATATAGGGTTTAAATCCCTAGGTGACATTGAAGACCACACGAGACTTAAAGAGTAGACGATGAGCCATGTGTGGAGAGGTAAAGATATCCATGGGTTTTTATCATTGAGATTAGAGGATGCAAATTTTGGAGGCATTGGATTCATATTCTCTCTCTAGTGGAGGCCACAGACATTAAGAAGAGATCGAGCAGTGTGGAATCCACGTGAATTATATCTGGCTTGGATGTTTGGATCCAATGGATATGTTAGGTGTGGTTGGATCTATTGTCTAGTTGTATATGTACCAATAAGTGATCAGCAAGATCTATATGTCAAAGCAATGGCAAGGCCAAGGCAAGAGGATGGTGGCATAAGTGTCATGATAACAACAAAATAAAAATAAATAAAAATTAAATTTTAATTGAGTTGCATGTAAATGGGCGTACAAATGTAATTCCTGGTTAGGCATGCATACCCTGAGTTTGGAATTTCACTGGTAAAGTCTAGTCATAAACCTAGGTGATAGGGGGGAGGATGCACGATTCCCGAATACCGTGACTTTGAGGGAGGTTTGGCCAAATTTGGTCATGGAAAACCCCAAGTCAAGTTTAAAAGGGGGAATGTTAGATTAAACTTGACTCAATGAAAGCGTCAAATTTGTTTGGTCAACAATGGTGGTTTTGAGCACGTGGTTTTGGTAGCTTGTGGTTCTACAACCCATGGATTACATGTAATGAAATCCTTTAAAAGGATAGTGATACTCCATTTTATTATTCCGAGAGTTAAGTGGTGAAGGATTAGTTGGTCAGGGCTAGGATTTTGGTTGGCTTGGTCGGGTTTGGTCAAGGGAAATAATAGATCTATTGTTGGTTGGTTTTTCCAGTGAGGGTTTTTAGAATAAATCTCTTGTGATTTATGTGTGCATGTTTCTATGTTCTTTTTGTTCTTATCTCTATCGAATTTTAGTTTCCTAACACTATATAGTGACTTTCCAAATGAAAAATGACCTAAGAGACAATGACAATACCCTTTTGAGGAATCATGTTCCTTTTGTGCATGAAACAACCCTTTGAATATTTTCATTTTTTTCTTCATGATGACCTATGTTTCATCACCCTATACATGTCACGTGATATATGTCACGTGATATAGGGTGGCTATGTCACATGCCAACTAAGCATTTACCTTCATTGGATTTAAATATCATTATTTCTTCCATGCAAAGGGTGAGTTGTAGTGTGCTTTACTTTGCATGCCCCCTTGTGATTTTCCTCTACATAGATATTAATATTATTGGAGTGTGGAATGTGGGGGCATGCTCCCATCCAACTCCTTTGTTTCCTTTGTGTGTAAATGGCACCATGTAACTTTACCACTTGTCTTATGCCTATTTAAACTTACATGGGGTGAAAAGCATGAAGACATTCATCTTACCTCATTGCAACCTATGCAAGTCACTTTTCACCTTCTCACAGCCTTTGCATAATGCAACATGAACTCTACCTTGTTCCCTTTTATTGCAAGATCAACAACATATCATGAAAACCTTCAAGTGACTTTAACTTAGCATTTTTTTATTCCATTTTCTCATGTAAACCTTCAAGTGACTTTAACTTAGCATTTTTTTATTCCATTTTCCCATTGTTTTGTGTGGAATATGGAAGAACAAGCTCCATGTGTTTTCTACCCATACCTTTGTGAAAACAATAACTCTTCAAACACATANATTTTAGTTTCCTAACACTATATAGTGACTTTCCAAATGAAAAATGACCTAAGAGACAATGACAATACCCTTTTGAGGAATCATGTTCCTTTTGTGCATGAAACAACCCTTTGAATATTTTCATTTTTTTCTTCATGATGACCTATGTTTCATCACCCTATACATGTCACGTGATATATGTCACGTGATATAGGGTGGCTATGTCACATGCCAACTAAGCATTTACCTTCATTGGATTTAAATATCATTATTTCTTCCATGCAAAGGGTGAGTTGTAGTGTGCTTTACTTTGCATGCCCCCTTGTGATTTTCCTCTACATAGATATTAATATTATTGGAGTGTGGAATGTGGGGGCATGCTCCCATCCAACTCCTTTGTTTCCTTTGTGTGTAAATGGCACCATGTAACTTTACCACTTGTCTTATGCCTATTTAAACTTACATGGGGTGAAAAGCATGAAGACATTCATCTTACCTCATTGCAACCTATGCAAGTCACTTTTCACCTTCTCACAGCCTTTGCATAATGCAACATGAACTCTACCTTGTTCCCTTTTATTGCAAGATCAACAACATATCATGAAAACCTTCAAGTGACTTTAACTTAGCATTTTTTTATTCCATTTTCTCATGTAAACCTTCAAGTGACTTTAACTTAGCATTTTTTTATTCCATTTTCCCATTGTTTTGTGTGGAATATGGAAGAACAAGCTCCATGTGTTTTCTACCCATACCTTTGTGAAAACAATAACTCTTCAAACACATACCTTGGAATTATTGAAGGTATTTGTGGGATTCTTTTAAGGAATGGATTAGTCTTCACCATGGAATGAAAAAAATGATTTATTCATGGAAAATAACAAGTATTTTTTACACAAAATAACAACAACAAAAAAATAACCTATTTCATACCAAATCTTTGAGGATCCAATTTGGATCAAGAATTGAATGTCGTAAGTCAACTTATCTTGATTGAAACTATTCCCATATTGAATAGGTGAATCCTCATTGCATTACAATATAAGGGCCCATATTGAATAGGTGAATCCTCATTGCATTACAATATAAGGGCCACTGTAAAGGACGTTAACAATAATAAATAATATATAATATTAACCATGCCATAATATCGCCAACCTTTGGTTTGACCATGGTCAAGATTGATTTTATTATTATGGTGATTGATTTTATTATTATGGTCATTAGTTGACCAAATTGACCACATTGAACATGATAAATTTTGGTTGACCATATTGACCATGGTTTATCACATTCACCACTTGACCTACTAACCCACTGAACCCTACTAATCCACTAACTCATAACCCCTTTACCCACTAACCTTTAACCCAAAAACCCCTAAAATGCTAACCCACCAACCTCCTAAAAACTAACCACCTAACCAAAAATCCCTACACCACTAACCCCTAAACCCCTACCCCACTAACCCAATCACTAACTAATCACACTAGCCCGCTAACCCACTAACCACCATATTGACCATGGTTAACTATAATGACCACATTTACTCACCAAACCCTTAACCCACTAAAAAATTAACTCACTAATTTATAACCCACTAACCACTTAACCCACTAATCAATAACCCACCTACTAACCCACTAACCCCCTAGCTATTAGCCACTTAACCCACTAACCCATAAACCCCTTAATCAACTAACTCCACCAAATAACCCCCTATACACTAACCCATTAACCACTTAATGTACTAATCATTTGACCCACTAACATCCCACTGAATCATTAACCTTAATAACCCAAAAATAAAAACATTNAAAACCCTCTCCCTTACCTAATCCCCCAACCCCTAACTCCCCCACACTCACACTTTTTCCTCATCCTCGTCCCCTTCCTTCACTTCCCTCTTCCTTCACCCCACTTTTCCCCTCATATCCTAATGCCCCTTCCTCATCCCCTCCATCCCTCCTTTCTCATATTAATCCCCTCATCCTTTCCCCATAACCCTCCACCTTCCCATGGATTCCATGCTCTCATTGACCTATGGATGACTAGAAAATGGTAGGAATGCCTTTAAATTATGGTCCTCACTATTTATAGGTTGTCATGGGTGGGAGAGATAAATAATATGTGGGAATGGGGGGTTACGATGGGAAATTGGGGGGATATATAGCAAGAAAGGGAACCAGGGTGGATATGGCAAGAAAGGGAGTGGGAAAATTTAAAAAGGAGAGGGGGGTTATGATTAGGAATAAAGGAAGAAAATCATGGGAAAAGTGGAGGGAGGTAGGGTTATGGTATGAAGGGGGAGGTGAGGGAAAAGGGGAAGGTTACGGGAAAAGGGTGACAACGTTAGGTTGGGAAAGGGGGATGGGGAAATGAGGGATAAGCGGGAAGGGAGGGGATAAATGGGAAATGAGGGTGTACGTGGAAAAGGGAAGCTTATGGGAGGAAAGAGGGAAGGGTGAGGGAAGTGTGGAAGAGAGTTAGTGGATAGTTAATTATTGTTTTTTAAATTTTGATTTATAATGTATTTAAAAAACATTTATAAAGATTTTGGGTGTTTTATTTGGTTTTTAATTTTCAATTTTTTTCTTTTTCTATTTTTAGTAAGATTTTGTTTTACATTATTTTTTTATAGGTTAGGAAAGAGAGGTGTGAAAATGGAAAAGAAGCAAAGGGGAGCAGGAGAAGGGAACCTAGGGGCATTTGGGGGGTGGGAACAAAATGAGAAATGGGATCGAGGGGAAGGAACTAAAGGGTAGGGAATATGGGGGGAATGTGTTGGGGCAAGGGAAGGGGAAGTTTCAGTAAAGATTCTTGGGCGGATCTCTTTAATCCATTAGCAGTTCCATCCTCATCAAAAAAGTAAAGGGCATCCTGCAAAACATTAAAATAATTTTTTAATCTAATAATTTTAAAATATCTCAATTAATTTGAGAAAAACTCTAAGAAAAAAATGAATAAAAATTCAAAGTGTCATCAAATTTATTTCTTGGCATTAATGTAGTCCCAAGTGAAAAATAATTAGAAACACAATCTTCTTCTTGAACTTGGATGCATTGATTTTCCATACTTTTTAGTTAATGGATAGTATTTTGACACTAATTTTTATAAAAATAATGGATTTTATTTTATGGCTCTATAATTTTTTAAATTTTCAATTTTAAAATTGTCAAAACCCCAATTTTCACATGTGTTTATTTTTTTATTCTACAAAGGTTTATAGCATTTTTCAAATTATCATTTTTAGGGAATTGAAATTTTTTTTGTACATGCAATTACATCAATCATTTTCAAAATGGCCATTTTTTTTTAAAATAAATATTGACATTCAAAAAAGAGTCAAGTCCAAGTCTTAGTCGCACATACCTCATGTTGGTCGAAGGGACTCATCATCGCCTTGCATCCAATGGATCTTCCCATCAACTATGCCACATATTTCTCTAGTGGTTGTATATAGAGGCTTAGTACATTGGTTTAGACTATTCTCATTAGTGTTATACATCCCATTCGACGATGTATTTACATCAACGATATATGACTGAATGCTCTTTTAAATTTTCAAATTTGGCTCATCTATTCACACCATGAAATATCATACTAGTAACCTTGATCCTCTCTTTAATCACTGATCGGTGACCTCACATCTAGCAAGGATCTTCATCATTTCTATCCATCTAGATGGTTTATTGTAAAATCAAATAATAATTAATTCCATGAAGAGGTGGTGTTGAATACATCCTTACAATATTGAAGCACAAGTGAACATATCTAGACATATAATAGATAACACAAAAAACATCCTTGTATCACCATGATAAATTGATCCATAGGATCATATATATATCCCAAAGTATAACTAACTCCTTTATAATGAGGAAGACATAGTCAACTTTGATCACCTTAGGTGTGTCCAAATCTCTTTCTTTTTTGTCTCAATTTATGCACTAACCAAGTTAGTCAACACTACCTTTGTTCTTTGTGACCAACCAATCAACCTCTCTAGTTGAAACTCAAGTCAAACTTGACTATCTCCAAAATATCTAGAGTGAGATTAACATGATGTTCCAACACCCCCCAATTATCACAACTCTTTGGAGATTCAAAGGGTGAAAATATATCTATACACTCCCCTATAATTGTTTCTTCCTAAATCCAAAGTATAGCCCAAAGTTTCACAAACTTAGCTTCTATTAATGGATTCATAAATATATCAGCGTTTGATCATCTATCTTGCAATAAACAAGAGACACAACAATTTCCTATACTAATTATCTCAAATAATGGGAACGAATCTCCACATGCTTCATCTTGTTGTGAACAATAGGGTTTTTAGATACTTGTATAGTGCTTTGATTGTCACAATATACTACAGCTTATTCCTCAAAGGAAAATTTAAGCTCACCCATTAGGTTGTGAATCCACATTGCCTACATGCCAACATTAACTACACCTCTATGTTCGTTTGTGGTCGATAGAGAAACCACCTTTAGACCAAACTATGGGTCTATATGTAAGATGAAACACATGGCTTGAATTCAACTTCATGTCATCACCATATACATCCCAATCCTAGTTAATATAACTAACCAACTACTTCACATTCTTACTACAATACTTTATACCAATCTAATATTTATCCTTGATATATTGAACAACCTTTTTGCAACCTTTAAGTGTCTCTCTCTTAAATATTTCATGAATATGTAGACCACACTAACATTAAAGTATATATCAAAACAATTTAAAGTTATATAAATGAGGCTACCAACAAGTTGTCTATAGAAAGTAGCATTGACTTTAATATAATTTCACTCCTTAGTTAGCTACACTCCCTACTAATATGTTGTAGAACATGGTTTATATTATTCCATATTGAAACTATATAAAAATTCCAACACATATTTAGGTTGAGAAATAAAGATACCATCATCCATTTGTAAAAATTGGATTCCCAAAAAAAAACACAATAGATCGAGGATGGTTATTTCAAATGTATATGAAAACTATTTCTTCAAACCCAAACTTAGGTTGACACTCCTTATAGTAATTACTATATCATCAACATAAAATGCATGCAACAATAATAGTATCATAATTTTAATGCAAAACATAAATACTATGATCTGTTTTTTAGTGTTTGAAACCAAAATTGAGAAAGAACACATTGATATTATCATACCATGCCATGGGGACTTGTTTCAAACTTATTTGGATTGTATCGAGAAAAAAATAAAATAGCATAATATGAATGGAAACATACACATATAAATATTGCAAAGAGAACAGTAATATAGTGAAACCCAAATTTTGTTAATGAATGAAATACGAAAAGATTGAAAAGTGTAAAACAATACAAACTAGCTAGAATGGTGGTAGCTTATATCTGAAGAGAGAGGAGTTAACTATGCCCATTCACAAGAACACCTTACAAGAGGATTAAATGGCCTTTTAATGTAAATTTATAAACCCTAAATATACAAAACCCTAACTCTAGGAGATGAAGCGCCAAAATGATTGCAGGACTTGAGGTGGTTCGTTGATATGTCAACTTTGTAAGAGCACAAATTATGCATACAATCTCTATTTGTAGTGAAAAGTAGCTCATTGGAAAGACCTAACTGAGAGGTACAGTTTTTGGCAAGCCTAGGTAATCCATGGCCCCCTAGGCCCTCGAATGGACAAAAAACATCATTTAAGGCCTTGTAAGGCCCCCAAAATTTTAGGAACTAAAACATTGTAGATAAAAAAATCACCAAGATGGAGAACAATAATGAGTCAGTGGAAGAGGTGGGTGACCACCAATGTCCACCTGGATCACAAGCCATATAAGGATCTTTTCAGTCGACACACAAGACTACCATCCTTGTCAAATATTAGGTTTTCTCCATATAAATATGCTCGGTGAGATTACCATGTAATAAAGCACTCTTGAAATCCATTTAGTGTATCTCCCATCGAAAATGAGAAGCAAGTGAAAGAATAGGTTGGATAGACTTCATCTTTTCAATAGGGGAAAATGTATCATTATAGTCAATACCTTCCTATCGAGAAAAGTCTTTTGCTACTATCTGAGCATTATGAATGACAATGGCACTATTAGATGTAAATTTAGTCATGTAGACCCATTGATATTTCACCACATCCTTTTCTTGTGGTTGGGAAAATAAGTACCAAGTTTTATTCTTCTTTAAATAATTGTACTCGCCAGCTACCAAATTTTCCCTTTCAGATCAACCATGTGAATTTGCATATGTATTGGTATCATATGCCTTTAGCACACATGCCATCAAAGAAACACTATCATGTTGTTTTTTTCCTTTAGTTTTACTTGAGTCATTTACATTACTTGCATCAACACCAGTAGCTTCAATTGTATTAGTTGGCCATAGTGGAAGACAAAATTCCCTTGTATAAGGAGTTCCCGCATCAAATTCACCATGACAGTGCTTATTCAAATGGTCAAGAAATCCATTACTTGTGTTCAACTCTATTTTAGAAGGTTGAATATAAATTAGACCTATGATGGGGGGTGGTTGTCAATTTGGTAAGACAAATGACACATTGGTCAATGCTCTATAATAATTAGTTGACCCATAAGTTTCACAATTTCAAATGGATCATTGTTGTGCTTGTTTAGTCACTTCGGTGAGCAAAAACATGGCACTTAACTATCTAATTAGGCCATCAAGATAGCACAGAATTTGGTTAGTTTATTAGTGGATCAACCAAAGAGAAAATAGAAAAACAAATAACAATAAAATAAAACTAAACTAAGAATGCATAGAACTCAAATGGAAACATGAAAATGACACAAGGAATAGCTACCAATAGGACTAATCTTTGAATTAGTAACTCCTAGGATAAGTATGGGTATTTATGAATCCCTTCTTCATCCTTTGGAGGGCCCTTGAGTCCCCAAAAATAAATCTCTACTATCCTAACAATGGAGTAACAATGGTGAAGAAATTCTTGTTAAACTTCTCAAGAGGTGAGAAGTATAACACTTGCTATGAATGCTCAAATAACTCTCAAGAGAATAGATGGATTCTCCAAAAGCAAATTGAGTAGAATAAAAATATGAATGAATTCCTTATTTTATTTCATCCCCCAAGCATGTATTTATAGGACCAATTCAAGTTATTACATAAATTGCTTCTAGTGTGAATGGAGGCTCTTTTGGAGGTACCACCCATACTTTTGATAGCCCCAAGGCTAGATTTTGGACCGATTTGGGTGTCTTGTCAAGGTACACCTGAATCTGAAAGTAGTTGAGGCCCGAACAAATGCATTAATGCATTGTTTCCACATTTGTGTGGGTTTTTGTGAGGACAGTCACACAAACCATGCAAATTGCATAGATTCAGTTGTGTTGGCACGCACAAATATGCACATGCTGGATTTGAGGAACTTGTGAAGAAATTCTAGGGACTACTTGTATATGTTTGTGACTTGTTGAATTGATTATATAAATGATGGAGGGATGTTTATTGATATGTTGGGATGGTAATTTATTCAACCATTATTTGTATTTGTATGAGAAATTTTTCGGTGATAATAGATTCCCCCTTATGTGTGAGGTTAGGATCATATGTATAGCCAAAATACATAATTGTTTCTTTTGTTGGTGATGAAATTATGTAGGAGAGTTAGAGCTGCTATAGGGAGGAACTGTGAGAGAGATATTGGGGAGGGAGAGGGGAAATTTATTGGAACCCATTATTCTCTGAGAATAAGGGATAAACATCTACGTACAAATGAGGTGGGCATGCCTCATGCTCGTATCATGAAACCAAAATTGTATAATTGAAACTAAAAACTATTGATAAAGTGGATATATGCATCTCCCTCAGGGGTGTCAATATTGGAAGATGATGTTTTTGATGAGTGAAATGGCTCTGAATCAAGGAATGAAAAAATGTGTAATGTGTTAATAACTCAGAGGCATTGATGTCCTATCAAATTCAGAGGTATTCAATTTCTACTGAAACTTACAACGGTTGCATAGTAAGACCCACCGTAACATGAAATTGTGTTGATGTTGAATGTTACGGGGGTCAACGAAATCAAAAGGCAATGAGGACTCTTTATGTTCCATCCAAGAGTGCTCATTAAGAAGGGAATGAAAGTCGAGATACTTCCACCTTCCCAGAAACTTGTTTTGACGTCGTCAAGAAGAGAGGTGTGATTGCAAGAAGCAAAGGGCTTCTTGACATTGATTGATCAAAATGGTGTCAGGAACTGTATTGTATAGAAGGTGGATAACATTGTAACATAGAAGAAGTTCATAATATACAAGACTCAATAATTTCCTTTGGTTAGGTTGATATGGATGGATGGAGACAACTATGAAAAATGATATGGTGTTAGGGGGATGACCAAATATTAGGTAAATTGTGTTGAGTGGATGAGACTGCAAAGAGATATAGGATAATCCAAAATACAGAGGTTTGGGGCAATGATGTTTGTGATACTTGGGATTTTGGCCACTGGAAGGATGTTTTTCACATATAGCTATGAAAGTGGGATGCTTCAACCAAGGGCGACATCGGTTTCTTTTTTCCAAGGGAAAAAATTCCATCAACTACAATGGAAAACATCTATGAAATTACTGAAAATCAAAAGGTGCTTTATACAATTACCAAATGAATAAAGAAAAATTGGGTTTGATAATACACATACATAAATGGGTGCCCCAGTGAAGTATGGCTTGGACTACTTGGGGTGAAAGTAGAGGAATGTAATGGATGAAGGGTGGGGGCGCCATGGGTGGTTTTATGTACCCTATAGATGAATGGAGGATGATATTGCAGATGGGAAACTGATATTGGAGGATATGAAGGGTTAATGATAATGTGGAGACGCATTTAATATAACCAGAAAAATATTATTTGGGAGTCCGAAAAGGGAAGGTTAGAAATATGATGAGAAATAACACGAGGTTCATTCTTATAAGTGCAAGACTATCGGGACTCCTGATCCTAAGGGGTAATAACAACATGAGTGTCGATATGCCAAAGGGAAAGTATCTATTAGACAACTCATGTAGGTGAGAATGCCACTGGTTGACAGTAATTGAATGCAACAGAGGTGGTGGTACCGCAAAGTCGGGCATGGGGATACCAAGGGTAAATGGTGGAGGGTATGACTGGGATATGCATGTTGGAAATATGGCTACAACAGAGATGACGCAGATGATCAAGGTTGTCATTGATGGCAATCGATTGTTTATGAAGAAAAGATGCTGAAACACGCTGCAATACAAATGTAAACTGCCGCAACACAAACACGACTGCTGCAACACGAATGCTGAAACACGACTGTTGGAAGCAAACACAGATGCTGCAACACGAATGCTGAAACACGACTGTTGGAAGCGAACACAGATGCTGCAACACAAAAGTGAAACATGCTGAAACGTAGATGCTGAAACACGACTGTTGGAACACGAATGCTGAAACACGACTGCTGCAACACG
>ML806958.1:102185-117302 GCA_009831015.1 Picea engelmannii | reverse complement strand
GCCACAATGACAATCATTGAGTACCTCTTTTTCCTCCTCTATGGTGAGGCAGTGATAGAGGATGGTGTCTTCCCCCCTACAATAGAGGACATATCCTATGAAGAGATATCAAGGATCTTGATGGTGGATACATCGGGGATTGTCTCATAGATATGAGGACTGGACGTTTGTGTACAAAGATACACAAGAATATCTCTGTACCATGGGTCATCGGATGAAATAAAGAATAAGTGTTCATCGATGAAGTTCTTGTTGATGGGTGTGTCTTTTGAGTCTAATGGGAGATCTGCAATTAGCCTAGTGAGAATGGGAAACCTTTTTTATTTTGGGAGTGGTGAACTATAGATCATATTCTTCAATAATGATGATCCAATTGGTGAATTTTCCATTGATTTGGTGCCGAAAGAGAAAATATTGCATGGGATTGGAGTTTGCCACGACCTTGGTGGTGTGCAGTAGGGTGTAGTGACACAGTTTCTGAACTGCAAGGACCACTTCCACGTCCAAATTGTCCTCATTATTGTATTTCAAAGAGGGTCCGAAGAGGTTTTTTCTTATGTAGTAAATGACATGTTCACACTGGTCATTATCTACTTGGACTAAAACTTCTACAATTGACACCTCTAAGGTGGAAAGATACAAGAAGTAATCACTATCAAAGTCAGGGGGACTAATCAAGGGTTCTTTGCTAAGTGTTTCTTTGTTTGAATCAAAAGTAGATTGGAAATTTTTATCCCAATGGAATGGGATATCATGTCGTAATAGGCGCAAGAAGTCATGGGCATGGATTGTATAAGCAAGAACGAATTGACGCATGAAATTAGCCTTTCCTTGCAGTATTTGTAATTGGCACAAGTTTTTAGGGGGAGGAATCTCATTGATTTCCTGGAATTTCAGGGGTCCACTATGATTCCTTTTTAGGAAATAATGAAATCGAATAGGCATTAAACT
The DNA here is from genome assembly GCA_009831015.1 of Picea engelmannii. Classification (NCBI taxonomy): domain Eukaryota; kingdom Viridiplantae; phylum Streptophyta; class Pinopsida; order Pinales; family Pinaceae; genus Picea; species Picea engelmannii. The sequence continues at coordinate 116,351 of ML806958.1, read as the reverse complement.
GTTGCAAAAAAAACACACTTGAGGGGGTTTAACCGAATGTTGTATTAGTGGCATCTTTGAAAGATAATCTGCAAGTCTTCCAAATGTTGTGACCACTTCTTGGAATGAGCAGTGAGGTCATACAAGTAAGTGAGGATGATATGGGAAAGATCATGGAAGACATAAGTCATATCCCGCTGGAATGTGGTGCAAGCATTCTTGAGCCTGAAGGGCATGACCCAGTAGGAAAAAGTACCCCATGGGGTAGTGAACATGGTTTTGTATTGATCTACGTGTCAGATTTGTATTTGGTTGTAACTGGAAAATCCATCCATGGATGACAAGACTTCATGTACGACACAATAATCGATGAATTGATCAATGAAGAGTGTTGGGAAGTTGTCCTTGGGACAAGCTTGATTGAGGTCTCGGAAATCAATGTAAACCTGAATAGTTCCCTATTTGTTGTTGACTAGGACAGGGTTTGAGACCCAAGATGTGTATGCAATGGGGTAAATAAGCCTCGTAGAATATAAATTTTCTATTTCGGATTTGATATCCATGGCTTTGGAAGGGTGGAATGGTCATTTATTTTGGCAGATAGGGCCCACATCGAGCAATGTATCGATTCGATGTTCAACAATGGTTGGATCTAGGCCCAAAATTTTTGTATAATACCAAGTAAAGATATCTTTGAACCCCTGAAAGAGATATTTGTAAGATTGAAATTCTTAAGGGGAGCATGCAATGACGAGAGTGATGTATTCTACGACACCAGGTTTGGAAAATATGTCTATTTTGACTGTGGGAGAGATATTGACCATATTCCCTTCCTAAAAAGCATCAGGAGAGGGGATTGGGTTTTTAAGCCAATCCACATGTCCTGGAGGGATGAAGTCTTTGGTTTCAATCACATAGACCTGAGTATCTGTGCGGATTTGAAATGCTTCTTGCAATAATAAAAATGATCGATGGTGCATGGTGTCCCAAGGAAAATCCATTTTCATCATAGCCTCTAATATATCTTCATCTGATTTAAATATGTATGAGAATAATGGATCCTTGGAGGTATGAGTAGGTATAGGGGTGTCACTTGTTTGATCAAGGTTTTTTATGGTGTAATTGTCTATGGAAGGCGTAGAAGATGTTGATGGGTGGTCACGATTTTCTTCCAGGGCGTGTGGATTGGCGAGAGGAGGTGGAGGGAATTCACTAGAAGAAATGCACCATATATCCATACATGTGGTGTGGATCATTTATGATGGAGGGAGGAAGAATATCATGGATAAGACTTACAGGGGAATTAGGTTGGTTTGGCAGAAAGTCTTCTAACCATCATGGTATACGTATGGATGGTGGGGACAAAGGTATGGATTGTTTCTCTGATGATGGGACAATGGGGTTACCCTGAGGGGGTAAAGCATTATGGTGTTGAGGAAGTGAGGCTTGAAGGGATGTTTGAATATTTCGAAGGGAAGTCATGTGAAGACTCTAATATTTGATAATGAGGGGGAACATGTACATAAAATGGTCCATTTGGTGGCACAATGCATAGGGGCATCTCATCCTTTCATTTACTGGAGTGGAGACATAATGGATTTCAATAATGTTAGCGACAGTGGGGGACGTTTGAGAGGTTTTAGGCAATCATTTTTGTCGTATTGCTGCTAAGGTTTCCTGGAATTGAAGGAGAAATGGAAAATGATGGGTGTAATGGCCATATTTGGAGCATATGGCACATGTAAATTTGGTACGTAGAACTTTTGTGCGTGATGAAGAATGTTTTGCAGTAATGTTTTTGGTTGTTGTGACTAGGGTAGGAAGTAATGGTGTTGTCTTAGGAAGTTGAATTAAATTGCACAATTTAGGTGGTGTATGGACTAGATTAGTAGGGTGTCCAATGGTGGCACAAAGTGTGCATGGAGGTTGGGCCCGAGGTTGGGAGATGGACCCCTTATTCTTCTTGGTTCCCCCTTTTTGGTATCATTTCCCCCAACTGTGTGACCAGTTGGAAGAGTTCGTGTTTGAACCATAGATTCCATGGGAAAAACCTCTAGTTGAGGTGGAAGGGATGTTGTTGGTGCCATATATGGTGGATCTAAATACCATACTAGGATAGTGATGACCATGTTTGGAAAGGGGATATTAGCGGTGACCTGATATGATGTGATTCCTAGTGGTCTGTAAAATAATCGTATTTGGGTTATGGCTTGAGGGACCATTTTCCAAATAGGTATTTTCCTAATCATTGGTGGATTTTCATGAATGGATGGAAATGTTGATGTGTCTAAGGTAGGTTGAGGTGTGTGTTCCTCAGTAGTATGTTCCTTGTCAATATCAATGCCATCTAAAGAGACTGCGTAGAATTGAGATGAACGTTTGGTGGGGAGGTGAGGTGGAATTCCCTGATAAGATCCCATAAGTGATGGGTCTTGAAAGATTCTTGGATCGACAGTAACGACTAGAGAGAGGTCAAATTTGGCTCGTATGAGAAGGAGAATGTTGTCTATGTGCCCTAACTAATTGGTTTCATAGTGTGTTAATTGGTCAATGGTGACTACTTTCCCATTGTGAGGGAAGAGAATTGTGAAAAATATAGAAGAGGCGATGACTTTCATGGAATACATGTAGATTCAGAGGATGTTGCAGTCCAATTTGGCATCGATGAATTCGATATCGATGAGAATAATTTTCCCCCTAGTTCGACTGGAACATTTTGGTAGAGGCCTTTAGGTTGTGATGGGTGGCCATCATATGCTCAAAGAGTAATGGACGAATGGATGAGCTCAGGGGATCCAAGTTGTTTCCATACATTTTTGTACATAGTACATGTAGATGTCCCTTCATCTATGATACACCGATGTATTGTTATATTTCAAATTTTGACTAGGATTTTGAAAGTGACCAAAGAGGGAAGGTGTGGTTCAACATTGTCCAAATAAAAAGTGATCAAACCAGTGTATGATGTGTCAAATTCCCCCAAATGTGAGAGAAAGGCCTTTCACTATGAAGGGAATGTTTGGAGAACCTCTAAAACAGACATGGTAGCTGGGGATTGAGCCAAATCATCAATCATGATGTATTTGTTTGTTTTCCTAGCATGGGGTTTGTGTACGTTCCTACGCAAAGGTGCATAGGTTACTTGGGTGGTTGATTCTATGCTAGGATGGGGTATTGTAAGAGGTTGTCCTGCTGGTAATTGGGTTGAGTCTGATGTGATCAGATTTGAGTCAGGATGCATATCGTATTGATGGTTGTGACCTTGTTGTAGAATATCCTCTTCATTGGTGAGGAGAATGTTGCGATCCATAGGGTTTCTAGGTTGGGTTTGGCCTAGGTTGGGGTATTGTCCCATTTTTTTTGGGTGAGGGGTAGCCTCTGGATGAGTATTGATGATTCCTTAATGAGGAATCAGGTTCTGCAAGACCGATAGTGTATGGGGTTGTAGATAATTTTGTGGTATTTGCAGGGGAGGTTGTGGTGTAGGGGGTCTTTCCATGTTCATGGTTTATTTAATCCTCTTGTAATAAAAAAAATTGAGGGCAGTGGTGGGTAAAATGTCCATACTTTACACATAATGTGCAAGGAAAATTGGTTCTAAGGTTGTTGTTTTTTCCTTGATGTGTTTGGGCATTATTATTGCCTCCTTGGGGATTTTGGTTACCATTATTCTGGTTACCTCTTGTTGGGCAGTTTTTCTATTGGGGTTTCCCCCCTATCCTTAGTTATTGTTATTTTTTTTCTTACCATTCTTCCTATTATTGTTGGTTTGATTAGGAGGATTTTCCATATTCAATTGTTCAAAGGATTGAACTTGTTGAATGGGATAGGATTGAACAAAGTTAATGCATGCTTTTTATGGTCCATGTGGTGGGGAAAAAAGTTGAGGGGGGACCTGGGAAAGGGTAATACAGATTACTTTGTGCGGGAGGTATGTATTGATCATATGAGGTGGATGTGCCACTTCCACCACTAGATTCGTATGCAATGATAGGTGGTGGACCTGGAAATAGAGTTTACACCAAGGTTTTTGGTGGCGCAAGTATGTGTCCTCCCATCGTGGAGGTAGGAGGGACCATGGAAGTTGGGGAGGTTGTGGGGGAAGGACAACGTGGGTTTCCCCCATAGGGATGGTGGGGATTTCAACAAAGAAACACCTAAAAAAATTTCATCAAACACAACATTCCTCTTGTAAATTATCTCTTTTTTTACTTGATCAAACAACTTGTAGTCTTTAGATTCATTAGATTATCCCACCATAATATAAGCATGACTCTTTCCATCCATCTTCTTTCTCTTAGTAGCTATAATATGAGACCATGATATACATCCAAACATTCTAATGGGTATAACTAAGTTTTATTTCCACTCCACTTCTCAAGAGGGGTCATATCCCATACAAATATGTTCCAAACCATGTTCAAAAGGTGCTTTGGGTAGTATGTATCCCCTACCCAAAACCTAATTGGAATACCTTTAGCTTGAATAAAACACCATGCCATTTCAACCAATGACTAATTCTTTCTTTCAAAAATACTCTTATGTTGAGTTGTGTAAGATATAGATCTCTGCCAAGAGATAGGATATTGTGACAAGTATTTTTCAAAGTCCCTTCTCACATATTCTCCTCCATTTTCAAATCTTAGAGATTTCACAGGTTGACTGCATTTCTTTTCATCTAATTTTATAAATTCCTTAAAATTTTCAAAGACATGATCCTTATTTTTTCAAGTAATATACCCAATTATACCCGGGAAAATCATTAACAAAGTTTAAAACATGCATTGGACCTACTGAATCAGGTTGGTTCATTGTACAAAGGTCACTATGGATAGGTTCAATCTAAGTCTTTCTCTCCATGCCTTCTCTATCTCAAATGAAACATGGTGATTCTTTCCAAGCACACACCCTTTGCATACACCATCAAGATGCATGACCATAGGTATTCCATTAAACATATTAAACTTCACCATCAACTTCATGCTTCATAAATTTATATTTTTTAGATTTCATCCTAATTTTTTCTCTTATCATTAGTCCTCTCTATGAGTAAAGTCATCTTGGATCCTACTTAATGAAATCATAAAAATTATACAACTATCATTAGGTTTAAGAATACCCTTAGTAAAAATGATACAAACATTGTTAATATCCTTCAAAATAAACCTATCAATCTAGAATTCAACCTTCTTCGCAGTCTAGGTTACTTGAGGTAGAAAGAGAAAATTAGCACTCAAATTTGGCACATGATACACATCAATGATCATGTCATTTTGAAAGTACATTTTACCACAACTAGCAAAAAAAAGTGTATAATCATATTCAATAAATATTTCTTCTTTTGTATCTTTACTCAATAAATACAAGAGAGAAGCATCCTTAGCCATATGATGGGGAGAAGCAAATTTGGTTATCTACTCACTTTTAGAAGTGTGAGCATGCATTTCCTAAGAAACACCAATGGAGAAAGTACAATTATCTCCCTTACCTTTTGAAAGCCAATGTTGTAGATCAAACAATCAACTAGTCAACGTTTTTCCTCCAAGCGTATTAACCTTATCCTCAATATATTTTTCCTTATTCTATCAAGTATTCCTGGCATGTCCTGTATTTCCATAGTATCAATTGCTATTATTTTTCTTTACCTTCTTATTTGATTGTTGATCACCATGCTTCTTCTTATCAATCTAGTTGCCACAATCCTTATCATGATAACCTCCATGATGTTTCCCTTGACTATATTCTCATCCTCTTTCTCTATAGTTTTTTCGACATATTCCATTAAGGAGATGGGATTTTTTCTTAACCTCAAATTTACCTTCATTAAGAAAATTTTCTTGTGATTTAATTATCAAACCACATCAAAGGTATAGTCTTTACCATATTATTTTTTGTCATACCAACTAGAACGAAATGTCAAGCATAATAGATCATAGGGTTTCTTTAGATTCATTAAATCATTTATACAAGATAACCATCTTTCTTTGGAAAATCCTATCCATATTCATCCAATTTAAATTGTAAATCCTTTACCCAGGTCAAATAGTCTTCAATCCTTTCAAAGGAGAGAGTATTAAGAGATATCATTAACTCTTGCTCAATCCACATAACATTTCTTTCATCGATATTTTCAAATAGATCCTTAAACTTCTTCAAGACTTGATTCCCACAATTGATCTCAATTGTAAGAAAGAAAATCTCCCTAGAGATGTAGGTTTTTATAACTCCTACAACCTCCTCCTTTTTCCCATTGTCGATGAGATTTAGGTGATCATCCTTAGGGTATGTAACCATAGATTTTGTAAACCACCAAATTTATTTACTCTTTAATAATTTTTCATGTCATGTGCCCACATGAACTAGTTGTGTCAATTCATAACCACAATTTATTTCTTAGAAATCATAACCACTTTGCAAAACCCTAAACCAATTTACAAGTCAAAACCATTATTTAATCTACCAAAGAGATCTGACTCAACAAAATCACATGCAAGTGACAACCTCCAAAATTACTTATAGACCCATGACAGGTCTCAAACCAATAACTCTTATATCATATTGGAGAACCAAGGAAATGCAAAAGCGAAGAAAAATGAATTCAAAAAAGAGCTATTGTCTAAAGGAATAGTTACAACATTGAAGCACAAGTGAGCATAGCTTAACAAAAAAAAGGATAACATCAAAAAATTCCATGTATCACCATGATAGAATGACCCATATGATAACCTATATATATCCCAAAGTATAATTAACTCATTTAGATTGAAAATGAATAGTCAACTTTTATTACCTTAGCCATGCCCAGATCTATTTCTTTTCTTCCTCAAGCTATGCACTATTGACTAAGTTGGGACATCCTTTGGTCAGCCCAACCGACCAATCAACCTCTCTCGTCGAATCCAAAGGTAACCTTCAATTGTCGTCTAACTATATCAGAGGATCCAAAAGTGAGATGAACATGATGTTCCAACATTTTTCTCATGTTTAATTTCAACTCATTATCACATATGGAGAATTGCACTCAGTGGTGTAAGTGTTCTGGTTTTAGTCAAAGAACATGGAAATTTGTGAATGTTTTCCTAGAAATACTTGAGAATATTTCCAACCCCAAATATCTTTCATCCTAATCTTCTATAATTATTTTCCCCCACTTGGGTGACAATATGTGATTGATTATAGAGTGTGTATTGATGTACTTTTACATGGTGATTTATTGTATCATGTTGGGCCATGGTCCCATTTATATGGTGTAATTGACTTCATTCATACTTTAGCATGGGTATGATGGACTTGTGAAAGAAAAAATATTATATGTTACAAACCTTTTTTGTTTGTTTGTAAGTGGTTTCCATTCCTCTCTCTAGAAGGAGACTTCCTTATTTATCTTTGAAAAGTCCATTTTAAATGAAGAAAAACCTAATGTATTTTGGCCATGTGATTCTCTATTCACCTTATACATTAGGGGGGAATATGTCAACCTCTAATTTGTTTTGCATGTAACAAAAAATTATATTTGGAATGAAATCGCATATGGTTTACTTAGTATGGAAACACAAGGAATATTCCCATAACTTTGGAAAATATGCAAAAATCCATTTTTAGGTTGGTTGCATGATTTCTCTTCAAAACTAACACATCCATGTTGAAAACAAGGTAATAACTATGTGGCTATATCAATAGGGAATTTGATGGAGTGTGCCATCATTAATATAGTCAACTTTTATCAGTGAATATGTACCGAATGCATGAATATTTTAGGGCTTCTCTATAAGTTGGACCTATTATTTACCCTAGAAACCATAAAGAGGACCATTCATCTACAAAATACCTTCTCTTAACTTGATTATGAAATATGGATGTTTCCATATTGTTATGCAACTAAAGTTATTTTCTATTTTTCCAAGAAAAAAGTCACAAATCCTTTCTTTCAAGAAGAAAATATGAAATTATATTTAACATGTGTCTAAGGGAAATAAAACCAAAAAGGAGTACTACCACCATCTCTCAAAATATATCATGTCTAAAGAAAAGTTTTCTTCAATTTCTACAACCATACTAACAATTGAAAATCAAATAGATTTGTAGTTGTGTTTTTTGAACAATAAAATCAAATAGATTTGTAGTCGTTTCTAGCAAAAATACATCACAACATCTACAAAAGGATAAAATTAACTCTAGATAAACATTGAATGATAAATATCATTAATAGAGGTTGAAAAAAAATTAAATGACTAGTTTGAAAGAATCATCCAAGGCTACATTGAAAAACAAACTATTGAAGATAGATCGTCAACCAAAACTGTTAAAGATAAATTTTACACCAATCTGCACGACAATTTCTTTTGAAACGTTCCATATTTGTTGCACATTATTTTCTAGATAAAGGATTCGGAGATAAAATCGAATACCGACCTCTCTTAAGTACACCTCCACCAAATTGTAACTGGGAGAAAAAGCAAGACACATGGGAAGATTTCTTAGAAGCCAATTGTAAGGATACACACGAAGCTTGGGACTACTTTGTTAGGGTCCTAACCCGCACATAGGTAGAACAATATATTCAGATGTAGTAAAGGTCAATATTAATAAGGACTTGCAATAAAATAGAATAAGTTGAATGTAAGAAGACCTAATAGAAGCTTCTGCTTCTAGAAGGATCTTCCTCTAGATGCTTCTTTTGATATACATATTTAGTATAAATAGGAGTCGAGGGTATGAGAACCCTAGCTTGGATATTATTGTAATATATCTCTGCTCAACTGGAGGTTGCCCCCTCGAAGAGGCCTGTGAACAATGATTTCAGAATCAAAGTGTTATTTATGTTGTTATTCTTATATCATTTCAGTGCTATTGTGGTGATTGTTCTGGTTATATTGCTATTATTCTGCCATTTCTAGCATTTTATTTCTGTTCTGCATACTTTTTATATCTGGTATATTACAAGTGGTATCATAGCACTTTCCTTGGCAGAAATTGTGGGTAAAAAAATTTTCAGGGTAGAGACGTATTCCATCATTTTTAAGCCACAGAGATATGTCGTTATGCGCATAAACCCGTGGTTGAGGGATTCATGCACGCAGGAAATACAAGTGGTTCTTAAGCGCACATCTATTGGCCACCCTTGTAACCCTTGTTGGTACCGCTTCGAGTGGTATCACATCAGACAGCACATGTGTACGGATCAACCTAGATTTCTTGAAGCCCTCTTTAGATAAACCGATCGGTCGCCTGACTGTTATAGTGCCACCGAGAACAACACTCGGGAAGATACTATCTAGTACCTGGGTAGTCAGGTAGTATGGATAAGGGTACGGTCTACCCTCATTAGTTAGTGCCTTGAGATATTGGGCCGAGTACTACTGTTGGACCCCGCACGTATATCAGAGAGCTATATCACAGGGCAAACCCTTGTGTGTAGAACCCTTGGGGACAGAAACATAAACAAATTAAAACAGATAAGATCTATTGTCGTGCAACTATGTTTGGGTTCCCAAGTAACTACACTATTCTTCCTGGTTAAGCATTTGGGAATTTCATCGTTGCAGTATTCTTTAGACCGGAGTATAACTCCGCAGGTGTAAAAAAAAAAAAAGTCTGGAAATTTTTTCACCATTATTTGAGACCTATTCCATTGGATTCATCTCTTCGCCCTTATCACATTCATACATATCAATTTTTGGCAAAAAAAATTACCCCACCCACCCCTTTTCGGTTCCCTCATCTTCATGGCCCATACCCACGGCCAAAACTTGGAAGATCTCTTCAATACCTTGCAATCTAGTCTCACTGAGACCCAACAAGAAGTGAAATAACTCAGTGCCAATGTTCTCACCGTCAATACAACCATGCAGTCCTCAATGGAGGAAATCAAACAAGACCTGACCACCCAGCTTGAATCTATCTTTTTGTCACTCTGCACCAAGCTCCATATCCCTACAGATAACTCTTCCTATGACTCACCCCCACATACTGAAGGTGAACATTCCTCTTATTCCCATAACTTTCAGCACCATCACTTTCAACGTGACCTACGCCTTCCGCGGGTGGATGTGACCAAATTTGATGGCTCATACCCCACTGGTTGGGTAACCCAAATGGAACATTATTTCTCTTTATACGGCATTACATATGACTTGAACAAACTCCGATATGGTGTTCTCCATCTAGATCAAGAATCTAGATCAAGAACGTTGGCAATGGTGGCAATGGATAAAAACTTCCCGTCAAGGGTATATTGCTTGGACACACTTTGTGGCAGAGCTTTATGAACACTTTGACACTGACACCAACCATTTGGTCCATTTTACAAAGTTGAAACAATCAGGAATAGTGGAAGACTTTATAGCTGCCTTTGAGCGCCTGGCTTTTTGGACAGAGGGCATGTCTGATGCCTTTCTTCGAGAGTGTTTTATCAGTGGCCTCAAGGATGAGATTCAGGCCCATGTCCTCATGGCTTGACCTCAGAGTTGGGTGGAGGCTACTAAAACAGATAAAGAAGCACAACAAGTTGTATCTTCTCAAAATCGGAAACCCACCTTTATCCCTCTCCCTAAACCAGTAAATCCCACTACTCCCTCCGCTCCACTAAAGATCCAAAAATTGACCAAGGCTGAAATGGTTGGACGCCAACTCAAATTCCTTTGTTATAATTGTGATGACAAATATTTCCCAGGCCACAAGTGTAAGGAACAAAATCTTTTTATGGCCATCTCCAAGGATATTTTGGAAGAGGATGTTGAAACTCCCCTTGTGTCTAAGTCACCTGAAACCACTGACATAACCCCTCCCTCAGACCCTTCCGAAGTAGAACCGGTCATTTCCCTCAATTCTCTCACTAGCTTCTCCACTCCCCAAACCCTCAAGCTAATCAGTTACATCAAGCATCGTAAGGTCATTGTTGTGGGTGGGAAATCCCTCCTACATACTAGCACTAAGGGTTTTATCATGCATTCAAAAATCACCTAAAGATTCTTACTTTTTACCATCATCCCATGCCTAGACCCCCATTACTCATATGTAAATACAAGGCTCAAGAGATTAAGTTGACATACCTTATTCTTCGTGTATGATGTCGATCCCTTTTCACGCTTGGTCATTCTTTGACTGCAACTCTCCTCCCAATGCTGACCTACATTCACTAAAGACAAACAAAGAACTCCACATGCATTTGATCTATGAACTAATGGGTTAGAGATTTAATCAATCATACAATCAATATTCCAATAATGAAAATCTCATATGGCGGGACGGGAAAAGAAATTATTTTATTAACTTCACAATGATACCTTACAATGATAAAGTCAGCTACTGCTCCTCAATCCTAGTCCTGGGCTCTTCTTCCACTGTCTTCCAACTGCTTTGCTCTATACTTCTCTTTGCACAAGAATGGATAAAGGTTGGGACAAAGGGAATGCTCAATTGGGTATAGTTTCTTTACTATGATTCTCCTCCCTTTCAAATGGGATCCCTACCCCTTCTTTTATAGGTTAGAAGGAGCTAGGTATTTGGTCGAATGTCTGGCCATGCATGGCCGAAAGGTTTAGTTAACTTACCCAAAGTTGTGTGTTTTGTCAACAACTTTCCTTTTTTCGTGATTTTGAAGGTACACGCGGGTTGTCTTGGGTCACCTAGCATGTACACGCATGAAGTAATGGAGCAGGGCGCGTGGGCCTTTATAAAAGAGGTTTTTAAGAAGAGTTGTTCAACATTGTTTTGGCAAAGAAGGAATCTGAGATGGCCTGATGCCAGGTAAGCATGTCTGGTGCAAATTAGGGTTATAACAGATGCCCCTTAATGTGTGAGGTCATAAGAGCATCTAATGGCTGAAATACATTAACAATATTCATCGATGTGCCGAACAAGTGAGCCAAGGGACCAAAAATTGGGATGTGTCGTCTGCAAAATAATAATTGTCTCACCGAGGCAGGCATACCCATGCTCAAGATAAAATAAAATCATGGCTACCAATCAAATACACTGTAGATCTATGTCATATAACTATATAAAGTGTAGCCACGAACAATACACAGCGGAGCTACATCTCGAGATCAAAAATATATACATGTAGAGTATCCATCTTCTAAAAGTTGATAAGGCCTGATGGTTGGAGATGAGGTCTTCAAATCTCGAACAAAAACTTCAAAATCTTCAAAACTCGGGTAGGAGTGTAATATGAGTGTACGACTCCACTACCCAGAGGTATCCAATGGCTCGTCGGTCCTAGACTAGAGAATCTTGATGATCAGACTAGAGGCTTCATTGATTTCGAACAAAGACTTGATTGGACGTTCGGGATGGCCAGGCATGAGGGCAAGAGACAAACTGCAGAGGGGCCGACTCAGGCTTGGTAAAAAATTCCCTTGGACAATAGCATGACAAATGATGAGACTCAGGCAGCATGGAATTAACATAAGTTTACGAGGTAGGAGGAAATACAAACTCTCCATATGTTTGGAAGAATAACCAAAAGGAGGAGGACACAGCTCTATGTAGCGAGAACAACTTCCTAAGGTCGTATTAAATCCCAGAGTTTGACAAAAAAAAGGACAGATGTGCTTTATCCAAGGGAGACTCATTATGCTTCCAATAAAGAAAATACTTTTCCCTTCCTCTTTTTGGGGTATATTTGATTTTTTTGTCTTTTTCAATAATTTTGGAAAAAGAATAAAAGAATGTTACGTTACAAAGGAGGAATGAGTGTTGCAAACATACAATTTTGAGGCGCAGGGACAAGACTGATGTTCAAAGTAAGGACACTCGGGAAAAATCCTCCAGGGGCCAAAGGTGTCAAGATGCAGAGGCAAAGTGCTACAGGGCTTGCATATAAGGCATGCTTCAGATGGTTCAGTTGAGAGAAACACAGAGCCAGCATTAGGCTAAAGACGCGGGTATGAAAATGATATTAATAAGACACACAATGGTAACGTCCTTCGATGTAAGTTTAACGAGCCCATAGAAGGTAAGCTCGGTTGTTTTTCATATTTAGAGAGTCTGGAAAACGTAAAAGGAAACTCCACTGGGGTATCTTTTTCGAAGGTAGTCTAGTCGGTTCGAAAAAGGGGTAATGTAGCACCAAAAAGACGTCTATTCAAAACCATTTTAACGAGTCTGATAAATATTAATATTCTGAAAAAGGGGTAAATTAGCACCGAAAAGACGTATATTCAAAAAAGGGGTAAATTAGCACCGAAAATACGTCTATTCAAAACCATTTTAACGAGTGTGATAAAGATTAACTAGTCTGAAAAAATATTAACTATGGACTCTGTCAGGAATGTTCTTTCTGGACCATTTTAACGAGTGTGAAAGAATAAGGTCACTCGGCGATCTTTTCAATTTTAGGGAGTCTGAAAAGAGCTTAACTATGGACTCCATGGGGGTTCCTTTTTCATACATTTAGTCCCTCGGGCCTGAAAAAAGGTTAAAATGATACCTGGGGGTAGTCTTCTAGAGAACTGAAGTGTTAGAATATAAAGGATTGTGTGCTCGTTTTACCACGACGATACCCTCGTCTCCAAACCACAGGCCGAAGCCTCCCTCCGAGCACCTTGACCTTGACCGAGAAGAGAATTTTGGCTGCAATCTATAGCCAAGAGAGGCTAAATGCACCAAGCAAAAGAATAGAAAAAAAATTGAACAGATGATCCCACCCAGAACTAGCGCACCACTTTCCCCAGAGACCTGCGCACAAAACTGCCAACTGAAATGCGCACAACTGGCTCTGCAATTCTGAGAGTGTGTAATAATGAAACTGGCACCCTGTATTTATAGTGGACTGGCCAGTCTAAATGGGGCCGACCTGACCAGTCTAACTGGGCCGACTTCTCTTTATGGGCATCAATAAATTCAATATAAATATATTTGTTCAGCCGACAACCTGTCTAGGGTTTTCTTCAATTCTTTGCTTCCTTCCGGAGGATTCTAATCTCATCATAGGTCATCATAGAGGTTCATACCTTCTGAATCTACCATAATATTAACACTCCCTCCTAGCTAGGGAGGTATGGTCTGAGCACAACAGACCATTCAACCGGTAGCACCACGAGCACCTGTCATTATTATCCGACTGGATAATCTCCTATGACAACTGGTACAATATCAATTTATAGAACACACCTGTGTTTATTCCAGTAGTACACAACTACTCAGACTTTGTGAAACACATTCACAAACTGTCCTTCATAACAA